>RJWT010017895.1:0-19132 GCA_004365215.1 Cuniculus paca
ACTCTGGCAAGATACCGTTTAGGAAAATAAGCTGTGTTTAAAGCTAAGAAAGTGACTGATTCTTTTCTTCCTAATTTTAAAGTATAGAGAAATAAACACAGCCTTGCATGAAAATGGAATTGCACATGACTATATATGCTTGCTCAGGTGATTTCTGAGGTCGGGTGATGGGGATGAGGAGGTGATGATTAGCCATATCTGCTACTGTGTCAATCAACTCGTTACTGATCAAGTGAAATGTCTTTGTCACTCTTGGCCCTTGTCTTCAGCCTCTCAAGACTTTGAAGATCACACTCTATCAGCGTGTGCAAGGGAAGCACACAACCTCACCAGCTTTCACAAGAACCAAATGATAGCCCTAAAGAACTGAGGAGTATAGGCACTGGGTAGAGGAAAGGCACTGGGAGTTTCAGGACTCTGGGTCTGAAATGGAAAGTGGTTCTTGTTCTAGAGTGCAATTTAATCCTATCTGGATTCCTCAATTTCAGTCATTTACATTTTTAAATTCTCTCTCTACATGTTGGATACACATAGTGCCCATCTCAAAGCCTTGCACACAGTTTCTTATTTTCCTGATCAGAATATGGCCTTTTGTGCTTGGATCGATAATGAGGACTAATGATGCAGTATTTATAAAAAGGAATGCTTCCTATTTCTGTGGGATAGGAAAAGTCCTGGATTAAAACAAACACATGAACATACACACACAAACACGATAACTGAAAGAACCAACAGCCGGGGCGACCATGGTGCACCAGGCAGGCAAGGTATACTAGACCCGAACTGCCAAGGGTGCTGTTTGGCCAGGGTGGGTGGGTGGGTGGGGCAGCACCAAGGACTCCTCTGGATTTCCTTCTGAGCACATTTGTTTTCTTTTATCTCCTTCAAATACTCTTCCCTTCCATGGATTCTAGGGACAAGCATCTTTCCCCGCTGTACGTCCAACACCAATTCACTGCGTAACTAAATTAATGGTCAAGAAAGGTCAAGTTCATTCCTCATGCCTCTGTGCAACTTTCACAGCTAATCTACCAAGTCATGTCTGTAGCAACTCGCACTATTTCTCAGACCTGCCTGTTACACTGACACCGCAATGCCGATGTCACCGTATCCACCAGAACTGTAGTTCTCGCAGCGTCTCAATCTGCACTGTTCTAGGGATTTTGAATTGGCCTCCTGGCTTCTAGTCTTCCTGCTCCCATCTACCTTCCACATTGCCCCCACCCACTCACCCAAGGCATCTTTCCAGCCTGCTGGTGGCACTCCATCCCGAAAACCTGCAGCAGGACACCTTTGCCTGAAGGCTCAAGGCTGAAACTGAGGAGACCTTTCTTTGTGCCCTCTGGGACTCTGAGTCTCACCAGAGTACTTCCCACACTGATTCTAAAGTCCTGTTTTGTCCATGTCTTCAGTAATCAGCGAGAAGCTCCCTGAGGGCTGGACATGGAATTTATTCCTCTCCGTTTCCCCGTATCCAGCCTAAAATCTGCTATGGCAGATGCTCAACGCAAATTTAAGTGAACTGAAGCAGGAGAACAATGCAGAGTCGATGTGACACAGCCCTGCAAGCCGACTGGTCTGATCTGAAAAGCCTTGCCCCGTTCAGAATAGCTCACGTGCATAACAGATGTGCCCAAGGATCAGTTTGCAACCAGAGCCAAAGATTAGAGGCTCTGGGGGGTAGGTGTGGGGCCTTTGGAGACCTAGATAAAATTGGTACAATATGTTGCATAGGTAATAGGGTAAACAGTCTGTTTTAATAGCCAAACTAGATTCTGATATTAGCAGGCAAGATGTTTAAGTTTTAAAATATATTCTGATATCATGGTTAAGGTTGATTCACTGTAGGAATGAAATTGCCTTAACTTTTCAGGAGACTTTTTTAAAGGAGACTTAAATCTGCTAAGCAAAGATCCTAACTGGGAGAGAGGTACCCCATCCAAGGCTATGTAGCTGGTGGTTGGTGGCCACCACTTTCCACAATCCCAACAAGTGTCTCCTTGTCAGCTCAGCGTGTTGCCTCAATAAACATTCACAACAATAAAACCCACATCCTCCAGAGCCATGGGGCTCAGGGCCACCCAAATGAACTCCATAACCACATTATGAAAAAGATTAAAAAACCTCCCAAACCAAAAATGCACTTTGTTGTCTCAGTGAAAATTGCTATATTTATACCCTAAGAAGTTCTTCTGAAAGAATGCACAGAACTGCTCAGAACTGACTGGCAACAGCCTAAGGAGGTAATACGCCATGTCTATGAGCTTTCTCTCTCCAACATCTCTCTACTTAAGCTCCTATGGAAACTGTCCCATTCTATCAGAGGACCTGAAAAGTTACTCAAGGTTGGTTCGAAAGAAAAGGAAAATATTATCTTCCAGGTTATTCTTGATCCGAAAAATAGTGACAACATCTGATCTGATGTTTGTACAAAAAACCTCCTATGTCTACTGAAAAAAAAAAGCTGATAAAGGTGAAACCTTTTTTTTTTTTTGGAATACCGAGAATCGAACTCAGGACCTTGCACATGCCAGGCAGGCACTAAGCTAAATCCCCAGCAAAGCTCAAACATTTAAAAATCTTCCAAGTCAAGTTTCAGCTCCTTGGAGCATCAAGCGGCCTTTTACAAAGCTAATTATCTTGGCCAATTATTAAGGCCTCATGTGATTTCTAGGATAAGACTTCTGTCAGCATCAAAAGGCACAAACATCACAGGTGGCAATAAAGCAACTCACTGGGTATGTTAATTCTATATGATACACTGGTATACTTTATGTGTATGTTTCCACTTTAATAAGAGACTATCAATGACACTTCTCACTGGAGAAAACAGAATTTGGAGCCTTTCTGAATGGAAGTTGAAAGATGGGGGAATTTAAATACTTAGAAAACTCTCCACACACTAATGGCCCCCAGATCTTCTCCTGGAGGCAAAAAGCCCTGATACTTCATCCTGAGATACCCAATTTAGACTGCTTATAAGACAGGATCATCAACATAAAGATGACTGTCATTGTACAAATTTAACACTAACTGTGCTGAAGAATTCAATTCTACATTTGGAAATCTGTTAAGTGCATAAAAACATAACTAAAACTTAAGAGCCAGAAAAGAGCCCTAAAAGAAAACAACCTCCAAAACCCAGATTGATATATCACACAAAACTATCTTTTAAAATTAATGGAGAAATAAGATACTTTCATGATAAAGAACACTCGCAGAAATTCATGACTACCAAGCCAGTACTCCAAAAAGTTATAAGGGATATTCTAGAAAAAGTCAATGAAGACAACAATTCCAAGAAACCTAATACAATGAATCCACCAGGCGAGGCAAGCAATTAAACCGAAAGGGAAGAAAGGGAACCAATGACAGGAAAATAATATGACAAGGATAAGTCAATACGTATCAGGTATAACCACTAATATGAATGGTCTCAATTCACCAATCGAAAGAAACAGATTGGCAGAACAGATCAGGAAACAAGATCCAACAATATGCTGCATCCAAGAAACACATTTCACTTAAAAAGAAATTCACATATTGAAAGTCAAAGGATGAAAAACAATACTCCATAACGAGAACCCAGAAAAAAGCAGGGATAGCTATTTTATTTGCAGACAAAAGCAGATTTCAAGCCAAGACTGATCAGAAAAGACAAAGAAGGTCACTATATACTTGTTACAAAAACAATCCAAGAAGACATAACAATCATAAACACATATGCACCACATACACCCAACTATATAAAACAAACTCTAATAGGTATGAAGAATCAGATAAGTAGTAATACAATTGTAATATGGGACTTCAATACCCCACTGTCACAAATAGATCAACTTGACAAAAATATCAAAAAAGAAATATTAGAGTTGAACCAAATCCTTGAACAAATGGACTGAGTAGATATCTACAGAGTGTTTCACCCAAGAACAATAGAATGCACATTCTTCTCAGCAGTATGCAGGACTTTCTCCAAAACAGACAACATACTAGCTCATAGAACATGCTTAAATAAATGCAAAGGAACTGAAATTATCTTATGCATATTATCGGATCACAGTGCAATGAAATTAGAAATCAATGACAAAAGAAACCACATCAACTACATAAACACATGGAAATTAAATCTCACCCTTCCAAACAACCAGTGGGTCATAGAGGAAATTAAAGAAGAAATTAGATAGTTTCTGCAATTAAAAGATAATGCAAATATGACATATCAGAATTTATGGGACATAAAGAAAGCAATTCCATGAAGAAAATTTATACATCAGAAAAACAGAACAAGCTCAAATAAATAATCCAATGTTAAACCTCAAGGTTCTAGAAAAAGAAGAGCAAGCTAAAGTATGTAGGAGGAAGGAAAGTATAAAAATTATAACAGAAATTAATGCAATTGAGACTAAGAAAACAATACAAAGAATCAATTAAAGAGCTGGTTCTTTGAAATATTAAATAAAATAGACAAACCCTTAGCCAGTTTTATCAAAACAGGAAAGGAAAAAACCCAAATCCATGCAATTATGAATGAAAAGGGTGAAATCACAATGAATCCTGCAGAAATCCAGAAGATCATCAATACCTACTTTGAGAAACTATACTCAAGCAAGATGAAAAACTCAGAAGAAATTGACAGATTTCTTAGATACATATGAATTGCCAAAGTTGAATCATGAAGATATGAAAATTCTAAATAACCCATTACCAGTCAATGAAATTGAAGAAGTAATAAGAAAAAAATCAGCAAAGAAAAGCCCACACCCTGACAGTTTCACTGCTGAATTCTCCAAGAATTTTACAGATCAACCGCCACTACTCCTCAATGAAATTGAAAGGGAAGCAATATGCCCAAAGTCATTCCTGAAAGAAAGCATTACCCTGACACTGAAAGCAAAGAAAGATTCAAGCAAAAAAAAAAACTATAAGTCAATCTTTTTAATAAACATAGACGTAGAAATCTTCAATAAGATACTGGCAAATAGAATGCAGCAAATTATCAAAAACATTATATACCATAAACAACTAGATTCATTCCAGAGATACAGGTATTGTTCAACATATGCAAATCAACAAATGTAATACACATTAACAAAACCAAGGACAAAAACCACATGATCATCTCAATAGATGCATAAAAAGCATTTGACAAAATCCAATGCCCATTCATGATAAAAAAAAAAAAAACCTACTGAAAACTGGAATAGATGGTATTTATCTCAAGCTGATAAAAGCCATCTATGACAAACCAATAGCCAATATCATACTAAGTGGACAAAAACTGAAAGCTTTAACTCTAAAATTAGCGATGAGACACAGATGACCACTGTCACCACTCCTGTTCAATATAGTTCTGGAAACATTAGCCAAAACAATTAGACAAGAAGGTGAAATAAAAGGAATATGGATAGGAAAGGAAGAAGTTACATTATCATTATTTGCTGATGACATGACAGTCTACCTAGAAGACCCAAAATCTTTACCAAAAAACTTCTAGAAAATATTCAAATTCAGTAGTGTAACTGGATACAAGTCAACACTCAAAAATCAACAGCATTTCTGCAAACAAGTAACAAAGTCACTAAGAGAGAAATTAGGGAAACAATGCCTTTCACAACAGCATGAAGAAAAATGAAATATTTAGGAATCAATCTAACAAAGGAAGTGAAAGATCTATATACTAAAACTAGAGAAAAAAAAGAGATTGAAGAGGCTACCAGAAATGGAAAGCTATCCCCTTTTTGGATAAGCAGAACCAATACAGCACAAATAGCCATACTTCCAAAACTGTTACACAGATTTAATGTAATTCCAATCAAAGTAACAATAGCATACCTTGAAGAACTAGAGAAAACAATCCTAAAATTCATATGGAATCAGAAGAGATCTAGAATAGCAAAAACAATTCTGAATAACAAGGGTAAGGCCAGAGGCACCATGATCCCTGGTTTGAAGCTATGCTCCAAAGCTACCATGATAAAAACAGCACAGTACTGGAAAAAAATAAAACAGACCCAATGATCAATGGAACAGAATAGAAGATGCAGAAACAACCCCAAGCACAGTTACTTAACTTTGACAAAGGAGCTAAACACCTTCTGTAGAAGAAAGATAGCCTCTTTAATAAGTGGTGCTAGGAAATCTGAATTTTCACATGCTGAAAATTGAACCTAGACCCATATCTCTCATCATGCATTAAACTAATAGAATGGATCAAAGATCCAAATATAAAAATAGAAACACTAACCCCGCTGGATGATAGAACAGATAAAATTCTAGAAGACATAGATACAGGCAAAGACTTTATGAACAAAACCCCAATCAGACAGGAAATATTATAGTCAACAACTGGGATCACATCAAAAAAGTTAAAAGCATGAAGTCAGTTATATATGCATACCTATGTTTATAGCAGCACAATTTATAAAATCTAAATCTTGGAAACACCATATATGCCCATCAGCAGATGAATGGATAAAGAAAATGTGGTATTTATATACAATGTAGTACTACTCGACCATAAATAAGGATACACTTGAGTCATTTGTAGGAAAATGGTCATCTTGAGACCTCACTCATTTGTTAGAAAATGGGTGAACCTTGAGACCATAATATGAAGTAAAGTAAATTGGACACACAAGTTTAAATATTGCATTGTTTCTCTTGTGTGAGAAATCCAAAGGATAAAGAAGGAACATGGTGGAGGATAGATATTGGGAAGTAAGAAGAACATGTTCAAAGGAAAAGGGGAACAAGGAAGGGGTAAGGAAATGAAGGGAAAAGAAAAAAAGAAAGATAATAGAAGGAAAAAATGGAAACAAGGCTTTTGTAATATGGGAGGGGAAGGGGCCAGGGATTTTAGCTCAGTGACATAAATGCCTGCCTGGCAAGTGTGAGGTCATGAGTTCAATCCCTGGCACCAACAAAAAAAAAAAATGGGAGGGGAAGATGGGTTAAAGAGCAGGGAAGGGAACAGGAAAATAAAGAAGAATCAAGATATATTATGCACAGGTACAAATTCCTGATGGAGGGGAACAAAATGAAAATGAAAGCAGGATCTAGTCTTTAAATAAATAATGAAGATGTTCCCTTTAATGTATAACTTTTAATTTTGCTGCCATAAACTATGTTTCAGGGTGTTTACTTTTAGGGTCCAAGTTAACTAAGAAATTGGAATTCAACTGGGATTAACCTAGTCCACCTGTAAGAAAAGTTCTAATCCTCCTCTACAAACTCTGTAGGGAGCCAGGCAGCCTAAAACTGAGCACTTCAAGGATGAGGATCTCCTTCCTTGCCAGGGCAGTGAGCCCTTACTGAGGAGTATACTGAAAGCTCCTGGGATATGGCTATGCCAACCTAATTCCAGTATGTGCCATCTCACTTGCTAAGCGATTCTGAAAAATTAACTTCTGTGAGCCTCAGTTTACCCATTTCTAACAGCAGATACAAATCCACTTGGGCTCAAATCCCAGTCCTACCACGGAGAGCATGACTTGGGATGGGTACTCAGTCCTCTTCTTGGTAAAACAGGAATAAAACTGTAATATATCGAAGAATGTCATTTTGAGTATTCAGTGAGTATCTTCTAAAGTAAACAGCAAACATTGATTTCTACTAATCCCTATGACGGTGACGTGATGATGACGCTGTTATGAGGGTTGAAGGATAACTGTATGCAGATCCTGTATACAGTGCCTGGTACATAGAATTTGATTATATCATTGTAGTGTAGCAGTCATTGAGTGCGTACTTTATAAACAGGTATCAGCTCCTTTAATCTTCCCTAAGGCCCTGCTAATGAGGGTAGAAAACTGAAACGTGGAGGGATTACATGACTTGCTCCAACTTTCAGAGTTAGGAAATAGCAAATCTAGGTTCAGAACCTATGAGAACCCGACTTTACATCCTAAGTTCTTATTGCTACACTGTATTTTTACCTCCCATATGTTAAACCGCTGGACCTGCCCTAGCTTTTAGAACTTTTTTCTCTTCCATTCTTTCCCACAGCAGCTGAGGCCACAGAGTGTGGGGACCTCTTCCTGGACTTCCTTCAGGGCTCCTGACTCTGGGGACACTTGATTGTGCACGCCGGCTGCCAATATCCACTTTGACCTGTCCCAAAGTCTGGCTGGCTGAGCTAGGTCTCCGCCTCTGTTGGGAAAGAAAGACTGAACTTTCTGCATTGTAATAAGCCAAATTGGTAGAGTTATTTTCAGCACTGTAAAACTGGACTCTTTAATTCCTAAATTGGTCCTCACCTTTTTTCTTCTGGGATGCTCTCCAACAGCATTTGAAGAAAATCCTGGAATCAGAAAAAAGAAAACCATTAAATATGTCCATCAGTAAATAACTTCCTGGAACAGTGCCACAGAGTGAGTACTCTCAGCTGTTGACAGCTCACCTGCTAGGAGAGCGGAACCTACGTTGACTTATTAGACTGTTTACTCAATTTATTAATTTTCCAGGGCTTCGATCCAATCACTTAAAGAGATTTGTTTTGGAAAAACCATGAACAAATTAAAAAATGTAATGTTTATTATTTTGACCTAACCCAACAGTTTATTTCACATGTTTAGCTATTCTCGAAAGGCTGGACATAGTATAAAGCATCATCTCTTTCTATTTATGCCGCCTCTCCTTCTCATGAGCTCCCCGGAATATCCTCCCGAACAATCTGAACTCCTAGAGGTTAGTAACTAACTGGCAACACTCTTGCATTGCTCCATGGAAAGACAGAGACAAAAATCAAGATGACAAATAGGCTGGCCAAGGAACAAAGACGCCCAGGACTCCAAGCTTGGTGCAGAAGCCCTGCCTCCATGTGCAGCCTCCTCTCACAGAACCGTGCAAGTGCTCAGTCACTGGGCATCTGAGACGTTTACATGATGGAACTTTTTTAAACCTAAAGGCATGACTTACACATGCACACATGCGTGTGCGTGCACACACACACACAATTTTTTTGTTTTTTTTTGTGGCACTGAGGGATTGAACTCACGACCTCGCACTTGCCAGGCAGGCGCTTAGGCCACTGAGCTAGACCCCGGCTCTTGTCTTTTTGAGACAGGGTCTCACTATGCCGTCCAGGCTGGCCTTGAGCTCGCTTTGTAGCCCAGGCTGGTCTTGAACTCACAACGATCCAGCCTCCCAAGTGATGGGATTACAGGCATGAGCCACCACGCCCAGCTCACAATTTCTTTTCTTAGGGAAAAATTCATAAATAAAACAAATAAGATAATTAACTGTCATATACCCACCAGATTGGGTAGAGAATATGTGGGGGACAGGAAAAACCCAAATTGATCAATGCCTTACAAATGCACCCTTTATAGATGTGTAGAGAAAAATACTACAGGGAACAAAGGCCAGCTGTCTTCTACCCACCTCCTTGACTCCTGTATTATTTAGAAGAAAACCCCAAGCATTACACAATTTCATCAATGTTTTAGTAAATATATTTAAAGATAAGGGCTCTTTTAAAACATAACCAGAGTGCCGTAAGACTTTTAAAAAATTGAAATACACTTGTTCATTTATATTTAATTTGTACCTTGAGTACTGCGACCCAACTTTCCAGTCTATCTAACCCTGGAATTTGATTTGGTCTTAACTGGTGTTGTCAGATAAAATACAGGGTGCCCAGCTAACCTGAGAATAAGAACACACTGAAAAATTATGCACTGTTTATCTGAGATTCAAATGTAACTGTATTGTTCTGTTCTGTTTTTATTTGGTAAACGGGTAACTCTCACCTCAATCATTTATCATCTGAATGCTGGGTAGGATATATTTTGGATAACTATAGAACATGAAAACGAGAACAGTATTTAACTTTCTTGGGATGTGGTGGTATAGAGCATAATAAAGATCCACACTTGAAGTTTTAAAAAAAATGGAAAATAATCTTTCAAAAACAGACCCTTTAAAGTATAAGCCCAGATGACCAAACATGCACATGCCAAATAAGAGCTGCTCCCTGAAGTCCTTCCAGTAGACACGGGGCTGCACACAGGGACCCCCAGAGGTCTGACGAGACCCACGTAACTGAGTGTGAGATGAAAGCAGCAATTCCGATCTTTGTGTTACAAAACAGACAACATTATAGGGAAATAAGACTCCGCATCCAGTTTGCACAAGGTGTCCTTTTTCTGCCATCACATGGAGGCATAGCCATCACTACACTAGTGGAACTGGCTGTCCCATTTCTCCATGTTCATGGGTTGTTTTGGTCCATATCTCCCAGACGCAAAGTCTACCTCATAAGAGCATTGATAAAAGATGTATTTCTTGGAACCACTGTTCATTCTCTAATACTTTGTCTATTGCTTCTTCACTTAAAGTAAACAACACAAAGAATAACAAAACAAAACAACAGACTATGTAGAGAATATGTGGGGGACAGGACAAACCTACACTGCTCCATGCTTATAAATGCATCCTTCATGGATATGTGTGGAGAAAAATCCTAAGGGAAACAGCAGTAGAATTTAGAATGCAAAGAATTACGTTTACTTAGGTTTTTGATGTCATTATTTTTATTACTTTAAAAATTATTTTGTAAAATGTTAAATTAGAAACTCATTTATCCTGATCTAATATATTAATAGAATCCTTTGTAAATCCAATAGATTAGTGGATTACTTTGGTAAATTACATTTTCACTGACTTACTGACAGGATTTTTGCTTCTTAAAAATCCAAGTATTACAATTATAACTTCTTACTGATTTTCACTTTATTATCTCCTTATCCCCCACACTGACTTATCTCATATTTGTCCAATAATTTATGCTCAAATTATGTGAGGGAAAAATCACATTAACTTAATGGTAAGAGGGAGATTTTAATTACTTGAGAAGCAGGAAATCCACAGTTAACCTTAATTCTGTCCTTCTGCATTTTGCAATTACAATCGAATCTTTTTTGTTTTTGCAAACAAGATTGAAAAGCACCATGACCCGGACTTCTTTATATATACAAGGTAACAGGACTTAGCTCAGCGGTGTAAGTGCCTGCCAGGCAAGCGCAAGATCATGAGTTTGATCCCCGGTACCAAAAAAAAAACCAAAACGAGGCAACAAAGTAAGCACAGGAAGTCTCAAGAAGCCCTGCTTTATTCTTAAAGAAAGATAATGTCCTGACTCCAATGAGGCAGCCATACTGGAGCATCTGCCCCTGCTCTCCTCAGAGCTGAGGCCTGCAGGCAACACAGCAGCTACCTGGAAGCTACTGGCCAACCCATCACCGTGGGTATCGCCAAAACATCTCACAGGTCATGGGAATGTTCTTTCCACAGGGCCAGATGGGCCAGACTGGGCTCCACCCAATTCCTGAAGACATGGTACTCATCCAGGCAATCTCTGTATCATCTATCAGTGGAACTGACCCAACTCGCCTTTCTTACTCCCTTCAGAGACCCGATTTTTAAGCATAAAACACTGCTTTTCATGGTTCCTTCTGTAAATTGCCATGGAGTGAACTTGTGACAGAAGCTCTTCCCCACTCACCAGAACACAATAAACTAAAAAGAAATATGTGTCTTACAATTATTCCTTTTCCTACTACCTCATTTCAGTTCTTTCACCTGTCTTCACTCTTTCAGTGTGCTGGCAGTCATGTGAAAGCTACTTGCAAATCTCAATTAGCTGAATCTAGAGTCATTTACAAAGTCAGGTATCTACAAATAGTTGAAATCCTAGTTTGTCACCTCTGCAGTCTGCCTGAAAATAAAAATCAAAGGCAAAAGAAACAAAATAGTTGTTTTGAGAGGGGCACAGGATGGAATTTTATTTGGGTTCTTAACAATGACTGTAAGTCTATGACCCAGTCAGAAAACACATTCCTTGAGAATTTTTTCATTTTCTACTCTTCTAATAATCTTAAACTAATCATGTAACACCTTACTCTGATTAAGATATAACAACAAACTAAGCGTTACAATTTTTTTAAAATTTTGAATAAAACCAAAAAAAAAAACAGAATAGTCAATCAAAACAAAACAATGAATGTGATACAAGACTTCAAAACAAGATAAAAAGTAACCAACAATGGCTAGCATGTTGCCTCTTGCTGTCTTCAAAATAACTTCCTATACCTTGCATTATAATTTTTTAGAGAAACTAACACTGACTTTGCCAAGTGGTTAATTCGGTTATTTGTTTATCATTCATTCATTCATTTATTTATTTATTTATTTATTTATTTTTTGTACCGAGGATCGAACTCACGACCTCGCACTTGCCAGGCAGGTGCTTATGCCACTGAGATAAATCCCCAGTTCGGTAATTACTTTTTATTCTTGGTGAAAGTATTCAATAAAAAGCAGGTACATGTGGATTCTACTGGATAAACTGACACTAGTTTGATAATTATTCAGAACTAACAATTTCTGTTCGATTTTTTTTCTGAATAATTACCATGGTAATGAGGAAAAGCTAGGAGAGGTAAAATAAATAATCAAAATGTTGAAGCAAGGACAGGACTGGTAGGGTAAAAACAGAAGAAATGAGACGGTCAGGAAGAGGTCATTGTAAACTCAAGAGAGGGGTTTTAGTAGCAGCTGGAAGGATCGTAATACTGGAATATTAGGCAGATGAGGTGCCCAGAAAGGAGGAAAAGAGAAAAAAGTTAAAATATGAAGAAGCTAAGGGACGTCTGAGTAAAGAAATTGGACAACAGCTCTTCCTTTTCCATAACTAACGAGTGATGTAAACAAAACCACAGCCATAAGACATATATAAACACAACAAAGCTGGGTGGGGTGGCATGCAGCTGTATTTCTAGAACTCAGGAGACTAACACACAGCAAGACCCCATCTCAAAATTAACTATAATTAATTAATTAAAATAAATATTTGTTTAAATAGTAAAAGCTTGACCAATGGTATTCAAACACGAAAGAGGCATCGCCTCTTGCTATAAACTTGTAAAACAGGCAACCAAGGAAAGAAACACAGGATTCCAACACTGTTTCTTAGTTTCCCTCTGTATCCCCCACAACCTCATGCTTAGCAGTAGCAGTAGCAGTAGCAGTGATGGTGAATTACCCGAATCCCACAAATTCTCAAAAATACCCACACACTTGGAAAGAAACATGACTATATTTGTCTTTCTTCTTCTTCGACTATGGAAATGCTTGCTGGAGAGACATGAGCAAAGTGTGGGCAATAAACCACGGAGTATGACTCTCTTTGATGAACTAAAGAAGTTCCAGGGCTCCAAACTAAATTGGAGGAGCGATGTTAATTGACAGAGTACTTACAACTGGGAAAAGTTACACCCATATTAAGTCCCAAAAATCTTGGCAGGCGACATTTAACAAATTTTTAAGAATAGCCAAGCCAAATCCTTGCAAAAAAAAAACTGTAAACATCTACCTGGGAGCTTGTCTCTTTCTCCACGCATAACGTCTAACTTTCAAACTGTAGCTCAGAGGAAGAAAAACAAGCCTAAAACAAGTTGGGAAAGAATCAAGCATAATGCTCCAATATATGAAAATAAATAAAAGGTCAGAACAGGGCTACCCATGCTAAGAAGGAGCAAAAAGCATGGCAGTTATGTAAACTAATACAACAACCCATAGAAAGAGACGGAAAGAAGTACAACATTTAAAAGACAAAGAATCCAATCTAGAAGAAAACATAATCCAAGAAACAGAAGAAAGTTCTCTGTGGATAACTTACACTATGAAATAAATTAACAAAAACATGCAATAAGAAAACAAATTTAGTATAACGAAAGCTCAAGGATGACAAAACAACAAAATGAGATGAAAACAATGATTTCAATGTAAAGGAACTAAATTAAGGTACAAAATAATACCAAAAAGGAACATTAATGAAAGAGAAACAGCAATATATATATATATATATATATATATATATATATATATATGAAAATAACATTCATAATAAAGAGGTTGCCTAAAACAAACACAGACCATGAAAAAGAAAAAGAGCAATTGGCAAATAAATAGAGATGGAAAACAAAGAAGACATAACATAAGAATACCTGGAAACCTTGAAATTCAGAAGCCTGTATAGGGGAAAATTATGTTCAAAGATATAATTAAGACAATTCCCCTGAATAGAATCTGAGGCTAAAAAATACATACTACTGGAGGGATGGGTAACACAGAATCATGGGCACCAACCCAATTTTTGTAATTAAATTACTAAGCTTCAAAGATAAAGAATTCTTCTATCATCTAAGTGGTGTAAAGGGTGAGAAATGGGTGATTTTCACAAGGTATTTGATGCCAGAGGGCAGTTGAGCAATGTCTATAAAGTTCTGAGGAAGAAAAATGGGACCCAAGAATGTTAAACCCAGCCAGTCTGCAATTCCAGTGCAGACAATAAACAAGTATTCTCTAGCATTAAAAGCTCAGAAGTCTCACAGTCTGTGAGACTACAACTTCAACATCAGTTTGATAATGAGATTCAGCCAACAAAGACTTGAATCAAAATTAAATGTTCATGAATATGGAAGCGTGGCAAAATGATTGGTGGTGAATGCTGAAATCCTTTAAACACAGAGCTAAGACTACCCAACTGTGAAAATGATGGTTAGAGCAGATACTGTTAATGAAACAAACCTTGACGATATAAAAATAACAAGAAAAATTTAAAATAAAGTAGTAAAAGTATATAACAGCTCATTTCCTCATCTTTACAACCATGAATAATCTGACGCAATTCCAAGTGAAATACTTACTTGAAGAGGGAAAAAAAAAAAATACCCAGCAATTGCAATCTCTTAACATTTTTGGTAATAATATTTCTTAACCATAGAACAATTTTTTTAGAAAGTGATCTCTCTCACACTGCTTTCATGTTCAGAAAGTTCTTTATTTCACTTTTAGTGTTTCATTTATTAAGTTTGAGTAAACATTTAATTAAAAAGTATACATCGGATTAAGAATGTAGCTTAGTAATAGAGTGCTTGCCTACTATACATGTGGCTCTGGGTTCAATCCCCAGCACTGCCCTGTCCCTACCAAATACCCATAGTACAGTCCTATTTTTATGACATTATGCCTGTCTAATGACCTCAATGCACAACACGTGTGCACATATCACACATACTATGCATATATATCATAGAAATATTGGTATATACATCAAATCTATATAAAATATAGAAAGTGTGATTTCTAGAATTATATTTTCACATAATATGAATTAAAGGTAACTCTGAGTGATGGAACTTTGAATGATACTTTAAATCCTTTGCACTTACGTGTATTGCTTTTTTTTTTTTTTTTTTGCAATGTTGGATACTGAACTCAAGCCCCCCACACATGTTTAAGCAAGCACTCTACAACTGAGTGCTTCAACCCTTTTAAAAATTTTTTGAGACACAGGTTTGCTAAATTTCCCAGGCTGGCCTTGAACTTCTGATCTTCCTGATTCAGCTTCCAGAGTACCTAGGGATTACAGGTATGCACAGCTGTGCCCAGCTTACTTGAATTTTTGTAGAATATGTAGCAGTTAAAAAACCAATCATTTCCACTGTTGGGTATGGTGGTACACACCTTTAATTCTAGCACTCAGGAGGCTGAAACAGGAGAATTGCTGCAGGTTCAAGGTCATCTCGGGCTACATAGTGAGCTCAAGGCCAGCCTGAAGTACTGCAACAGCAAGCAGAAACAATGAAATGACACCCAAAATTTAGAGGCAGATTTATTTATGTCAATGGGCACTGATTGGGATGATTCCCAGAATATCAGGCCCTAATCTCTGGTGGTCTAGGGCTTACCTGGGATAAGTAAGCAGGAAGTACAGAGGCTGAATGGCTTGTCAGTTGGGGATTGGTTTATACAATGTGCATCACAGTGACCAGCTGTGCATCACAGTAACCAGCCATTTCTAAGACACAGGAACAACCGGGACTGGAACAGGAACTATCACCTGGGCGACTAAGAAACTGAAGTACACTGGCTGGGAGTGGGGGGCATTTTCTGCTACCCTACATAGAGAGATTCTATCTCAAAAAACAAATCAAAATTCCAAATTTAATACAAAGCTACAGTAACCAAGTAATCTGGTATTAGTGTAAGGATAGAAACAGTGAACGATAGAATTGAGAGTATAGAAATAAATTCTTATATTAATAGTCAGTTGGTTTCAGCAAAGGTATTAAGAACAATGAAGAAATACAATGAAGAAAAAGAACAGCCTTTTCATGAAATAGTTATGGAACAACTAGATATTCGCATCCAAAAGAATGAAGTTGGACTATCGTCTTTACGTCACATATAAAAATACATACAAAATAGATCAGAAACCTAAATGTATAAGAGCTAAAACTATGAATCTCGCTGATGAAAACACAGGCGCAAATCTTCATGGACCCTCACAAAGCATCCGTTTCTTAGCTATCACACATTTCAAACACAAGTAATCAAAGAGATAAGAAATAAACTGGATTTGTCACAATTAAAACTTTTGTGCTATGAAGAACACTATCAAAAAGTGATAGAACAATCCATAGAATGAAAGAAAATACTTGCAAATTGTACATCTGATAAGGGACTTATACCCAGAATACATGAAATATTCTTATCAATCAATAATATAAGGCAAGCCAAATAAGAAATACGCAAAAAATCTGAACAAACATTTCTATAAAGGAGATATACAAATGGTCAAAAAGCACATTAAAATAACGCTCAGCATAGCTGGGGATGGTGGCACATGCTTATAATCCCAGCACTCTGGAAGGGTGAGGCAAAAGAATCACAAATTTGAGCCCAGCCTAGACAATTTAGCAAGACCTTGTCTCAAAAAAAAAGATAAAAAAAAAAAAAGATTCCTTCAAAGACTGCAAGTGTAGCTCAGTGAGAAGGCCCTGGGTTCCATCTTCAGTATCTTCCATCCCCATCCCATCCCCAAAAGAGAAGGGGAAAAAAAAAGCTCAACATCATTAGCTGTCAGAGAAATGAAAATCCAAATCATCATGAGCTGTAACTCTACACCCACTCGGATGGCTGTTTAGTGCGGGGGCAGGGTGGGGAATACAACACATGTCGACAAGCGTGCAGGGAAATGGAGAACTTTCTGCATTGCTGCTGTGAATGTGAAACGGTGCGGCTGCTATGGAAACAGGATGGCTGCTCCACAACACACTGAAGAGAGAATTATCGCGTAATCTAGTAATTCCAACCTGCGTATAAGCCCGAAAGTATTAAAGGAGAGACTGATGCAAATACTTGTAACTAACGTACATGGTAGCATGATTCATGACAGCCAAAAGATGGAAACAAACCAAATGTCATGGACCGATGAATGGTTCGACAAAATGTGATACACACATGCAATACAATATTAATTCAGCATCAGAAAAGAAGAAAATTCTGATTGCTCTAACTTGGATGACAATGGAAGACATGATCCACAGTGAGAGAAGCTAGACACAAAGGGTAAACACTGTATAGCTCTGTTTACTGAGGTACTTACAGTAGCCAAATTCATAGAAAGAAAAAGTAGAACAGTGGTTGTCAGAGGCTGGGGAGGGCGGTGGTGAGAAGAATGGGAAATAATTGTTTAATGAGTTCAGAGTTTTGTGTTATGTGTATGTTGCCACAATTAACAAAATTAAGAGAAGAATGCTGTCTAGGAGGCTGAGGCAGGAGGATCACTTGAGCTCAGGAGTTTATATGACACCAGCCAAGGATATCACTTAAGCCCAGGAAACTGAGACCAGCTTGGGTCACACAGGGAGTCGTAAAAAACAAACAAAGAAAAAGGAATGAAGTGGTGATGGATGCTACGTGAAATGTGAAAGCATGTTACATGAACGTCAGACACCAAAGGCCATGTATCATATGATTCTTTTCTATGAAATGTCCAGAACAGACAAATCTATAGAGATAGAAAGAAGTGAAGTGGTTCCCTAGGACTAGGGGGAAAGGGAAAGTGGAGGTGTGATTGCTGATGATTTCTTTTGATTTTGATGAAAATGTTCTAAAATTAGATAATGTTGATGATTGTGCAATCTGTGAATACACTAAAAACCTGTATATCTTAAAGGGTGAGCTCTATCTCAATAAAGTTGTTATACAAAAACAATAAACTTACATTTCAAAAGAAGAAAAACTGAAGGATTTGGTATTCCCTTCATATGTGTTCAGGTTATACATGCACATCCTTTACATCTAACACTGTGGACAACGTGACTTACAACTGTGTATGAGCATGATAACCAAGCATCAAAAATACCCTTTGGTCAAATCTTTGCAAAAGACACTTCATCTGTCCTCTCTCAGCTCTGAGGTCCGTTTATGGAGCCTCTCACTCTTTGTTCCCCTTCTTGCTGTGTGCTGCTTGGGGGCCCCCTACTCAGATGAGCTGACAGGGTCTTCGCTGAGAGCTGTGGCCAAGCTATCTGAATATTCCAGTGTATCTTGTTATTAGTGCATTTATCTCTCTTTCTGGCACAGCTCCTCTATGCCAGCCAGGCACTAAAGACTGGAGAAAATAAAAAGCATGCTTGACCTTCTTCAGCTTATATATAAAGTGAAAGAGATACAAAAGAAACGAACAGCCTATGCGTGAAAATATAATTACAGATAATGGCAACAATATTGAATGCAATGAAAAGGGCAAAGGGGTAGAGAGGATGAGGCTTATCTTTAGGTAGGTTGATTCTGACGCTGTGGCACACAACACAGATCCAAAGGTAAGAGGCAACGCAACCTTGCAGAGACGATCTCAGGTAGAGGGAACAGCAGGGCAGCTTTGGTTTTCGTTAAGGCCACTTGGGTGCAACTATTTGCATCACTCTGTACAAGACAGCTCTGGGTAACAGCTTGTCCCCAAACAACAGGGAGCTCCCCCTCCCCCTAAGCCAACACTCTCCTCATGTCCACTTCATTAACTTTCTCACTGCATGAAATGGAAAACACTTTTTTCTATTTTTAATACTGGGATAATCTAACCCCACATGCCGCATCCCCTCCGAGTATACAGCATGAGGGCCCGTAAGTTACCTGGGAAAGAATCAACTGCCCGTGAAACTTGTGCACGAATTTTCTTAAACATGACAAATACTTTTCCTGCCCAAGTCTTCTGGCAAGGAACCGAAGGAGGAAGTAGCCCTGAAAGAAAGAGAGAGTGAGAGAGGGAGATGCCCAC
>RJWT010017896.1:0-19119 GCA_004365215.1 Cuniculus paca
AGGAAAGAAACCATGAAAGGATGGAGAAGAATTTGACACATTCTACAACATGAAAGAGCCTTGAAGAAATACTGCATGAAATAGCTAATCACAAAAAGACAGGTACTGTATGATCCCACTTAAGAGTATCTAAAGTAGTCAAATTCATAGAAACAGAAAAGAGAAAGGTGATAACCATGGATTGGAGAAAGAAGTAAAAAGTTGTTCAGTGAGCATAGAGTTTCTGTTTTGCAAGATGAAAATGATCTAAAGATCAGTTTCACACCATGGTGAATATACTTCACTGAATTACACACTTAAGAACAGTTAAAATGGTAAATTTTATGTTACTTTTTTTTAAACACAAATAATTATTTTCCAGTTTCAACTTGGTTACCATAATAGCAACAAGGAAGTGTGATGGTAGTGGGGTTGAAGGACTTTGATGGCTGAGTTATGTTCCAGATGATGAGCAGTGAATGACAGCTGAAGAAGTGAGGGTGAACTGCCATCCTTTCCCTCTCAGATTCCTCGGACTCTTCATTTCCAGACAGATCACCTCATTGCTAACTGATCCATTCGTATGTTAGTTAACACCATTTACCACAGTGCTCCCCAGCTTTATGCCAGTGTGGCGGTTGTGGGGAATAGTATTTGTACAGCACCCTGGGGTCAGGAAGCACATGCAACTGAAAGCACCAAACAACTAGAATTTCAACTGCTCTAGGAAACACTGAGATGCCTGGGAAGCAGAAGACCAACACCTTGAAGAACTTATAAATTGTTAGTGGCTGAGAGTTTACCCATTTTACTCAAAGCTGCTGAGTCTACTGAACTGCACTGGAAGCTACTCTCGGAATTGTTTGGCTGGAGACGACTCTTGTCGTCATTTCACGTGTTATTGCCCTTACTCTCTGTAATGTGTATCTCAAGAAATCATCTTACATAGCATTTGATCTACTATTTCTGAAATAGCTCCATCAATATGACTTTCTCAATAATAAATTTTTATGTCACACTAAGGTATGAACAGCGACAGGATCCGTTTTTTTAAATGTGGCTGAGATTTAGGTTTAAGACAGGAAACCCCAGCAGAGGCCTGGAATTTGGGAATATCAGCTACAGCTTAGAAATATAGAAGTCAGGGCTGGAGATCTAGCTCAGTGGCCTAAGCGCCTGCCTGACAAGCACGAGGTCATGAGTTCAATCCCCACTGCCCCCCCCTCCAAAAAAAGAGAAAGAAATATAGAAGTCCATGCAAAGAAGTAGGAACATCCAACTGAATTTTTGGAATTCAACACGAAGAAGTCAAAGATTCAGAAAGTCAGATCAGAAGCCAAGAGGTCCCTATTAGAACTGGTGTCCTCCTAATGGGATCTGGTTTGTGCCCCCACAAAAAGATACCCTGAAACCCTAACCCTTAGTACCCATGAATGAAATTTGATTGGAAATAGGGTCTTTGCAATGAAATCAAGTTGAGAAGTCATTGGATCAGCCGCTTATGTGACTCACATGCTTATGAGAAGAGGACAAAGGACAGACAGAGGCACATGGAGAGGATGCTATGTTATGAAGGAGACAGAGACTGCAGTGAGGCACGGGCATGGAACAACCAGGAATGACGATCTCTCAAAAGCCAGGAGCAGCTCAGAGTGGACCCTCCCTCAGAATGTCCAGAAGGGACTTGTCCTGCTGACACCCTCATCTCAGACTTCTGGTCCCTGAACTTTGAGCCAATAAATATCTGTCCTTCTAAGCTCCCACTTTTTGGATTTTTGTGCATCAGCCCTGGGAAATTAATACAGCTCAACAAGAAGTAATCCCTTTCTGAAGCTAGAAACCATGCAGCTAAGAGCTTGGGACTGTGGGGAGCAGTAGATGCACCCTCAAAATTCCAGACTAGCCAGGAGCAGAACTTCCAACCAGCTGGAGACATTTTCTTCAATCCTGAATCAAACAAATCCCTGAATTGGATATAGTTGACACTTCGTTGAAGGGAGAGTTTCTATAAACCCTTCCAGAATTTCATTTTCTATATGTTTGAGCCAAATCAGATCATTTTTATAAAGGATATTATTTTAGAAAATTTGCTCTTTGGCTCCTCCACTGGCACCACAGGAATTGTTTCATGTTTAAGTCGTATGCCATTGAACAAACATAAAACTACACACCTAAACCTGTCTCTTTCAGTCTATAATGGTGAGCTTTCCTTTGTATCATTCTTCAGTTGTGCTGATTCAGAATGACTCTGAGTATGGTTTTTCATGCACTCTTCAAAATATGTTCTTAATTCTTTTCCTTAAGTGTGTTTTGGAGGAAATATGTATCCTATTTGGGGAGAAGTTTACACATGAAATTCACCTCAGTGACACCCTTCTTAGCTAGGAGGATGCTTTTTCATTGTACTTCTTTTAAACAAGAGAATGAAATTTTAAAGAAAGATAGTTATTTCGTTGAACCACTGAAAAGAACAAGATGAGAAGGAATGGCGGTGAACAGTTTATTGCTACTTTTCAGCTCCCGTCACATGCAATGAGAAACCAGATTATCATGATTCTAAGAGAAAAGCGCCAGCAATTGGTTTTCATTTTTCTGCAGTGTCTGACAGGTGTTGAATCACAGAAAGGCCCTCTCATGACTGTTATAACTTGTAATGAGGAGTTATAATAATGAGCCTCACCCTGTGTAGACCTAAACACTAAACATGAACATGTTAGGGGCATCATCAGTACTCAATTCCTTTGCACTCAAGTTTCAAGGTTTTGTTTTTCTAAGTAGTTTAAATGCTTTTCCTTTCTCCCCAAAACATTTTCACTATATTCTTATTCATTTGTTTATCCAGTGTGTGAGCCATGTACAAGATATTGGACCAGGGATGGGGCAAACAAGTCAGAAAATAAGGTCTCTGTTCTCGAATTTGAAAACAGGTTGAGTCAGTGTCCCTTATGTGAAATGC
Source organism: Cuniculus paca (assembly GCA_004365215.1). NCBI lineage: Eukaryota > Metazoa > Chordata > Mammalia > Rodentia > Cuniculidae > Cuniculus > Cuniculus paca. The sequence goes on from RJWT010017896.1 coordinate 2,936, forward strand.
TTGCAAACAGAAGTATTCCAGATTTTAGAGGTTTCTGTCTTTGTTTTGGGGGGATATTTGTAGAGGCTTTGCTGGGTGAACCTCCACAATTTGTTCAACCAGCATCTTTACATCTGGTATACCCGCTCTAATTCAATGGCCTAGGTTCCAACTCCTATATATTGTCTTATACCATTGTTTGCTGCATCTTGATGGATGCTTATGTTCTCTTCCTGGTTCCATAGGCATTTGAGTCTAGACCCCTGCACTAGACTCTGATAAGGTCCTTTGGAGGTCAGGAGCCAGCCTCACTGTGTCTGTATTTTCAGTACACTGTGATGAGCTCTATTGTTTCCATCCAATTCTGTTCTGTTTTGCTGGTGTACTGCAGATACTGTATGGGTTTGTTTTTTTTTTTAACATCCTCTGTGTGTGTGTGTGTGTGTGTGTGTGTGTGTGTGTGTTTACTGCCTCCCCTGTGCATTACTGTGAACTTTCTGATACCACTCCCACCCACCAAACCTCAGTCCCCAATGCAGTAGTCATCACTTTTGGGGAAGACACCAGGCTGTGATGTGATGAAAAACTTCCCCAGGATGTCCTCAACTTCTGTCAGTCTCTGGCTCTACAGCTGCTCCCACTGGGGCCAATGCAAGTAATCACTGGTCTCTTAGAATGATAAGATTTTGTAAATTCAGGCAACTGTCCCTTAATGAAAACCTCCATTGCATTAGGAAATGCTATCAGATAACATTTTTTGTGTATGTGAATAAAATGAAAGTATGAAAGTCAGGAAAGCCATTCGTTCGTTCATTTCCATTTTTGTAATTTACTCTCAAAATTCATCACTTCCTGATGATCTTTCACTGCAAAGGTTTAGGAAAGGCATTAGATGACTACCTGGATACTCACATGCCTCAACATATTTTTGATTGGATCATTTTATCTTTCACTTAGTTAGTGGCTAAGTGTTTCATCATTTCAGGGGAGCTGGCAGCAAGCAGGGCCAGATCCATCCTTCCAGAAGCAGCAGGCAGGAGCAGCATCTGCCCTCTTAGTCCCCATTACCTGTCCAGCTGCCCATTACTGGTTGACAGAGTGAATATGAGGCAGGGAAGTGTCCATCCACTCATCAGGAGTGCAGTGTGCACAGAGATTATGAATCCTTTTCCCAGAGGTAGGTGGAGGGGAGGACGTCAAGAGAGTTACTTGTTGGAACTTGGTACAGCCTTTCAGTGCCTGTGAAAATAAAGGACTGGCTCCTTGAGCTGGGAGCTTGCCAGGCTGGAGAGCTGGCAGGACTACTTGGATTAGAGCTACCAGATTAGAGCAAAGTGAGTTCACTGTTGAAAGACGTTGACATCTTTCTTCTGGTTAATGGTGAGGATCAGTATAGATGTACCCATGTGTGGCCTTGAGCTTTCTGAAGTGAAAAGGCAGCAGAGTACCCTGGCTATAGCTGAGCTGTTGAAAGGCCTTCTGAGACTAAACTAGCCTAGTTCCCTGCCACTTTAGTGCAGAGACCTCAGTGGCTCCTTGACTGATGTTAAGGGGAGGAGGGGATGCCAGAGGACTGCTCAGGCAGAGGCCTATCTACAAATGCACTATGGAGATTTACCCTAATCGTCATATTTTATGCAACCAGAAAGGGGCATGGCAGAATGGCCCAAGGAAAACGAGACTCTTCTTTTCTTAAAGAAATCTGACTATGGAACACCAAAGCAAAATTCCTGTTATGCTTTGTGTTTAAACATTCCCCCAAAGCCTCATGCAGCCATGGGGGAGCAGGCCTTTCCAAGGGGGCTGAGTCTAGCATTTGTGATTGGTTCATTGTCTAGTGCTGGGATTGGCGGTGTAAGTGCTGTACCTACCCAGGGGTGGAGCCAGCATATAATATAAGGGAGGGAAGGAGGCGTGCTTTTCCCTTTTGCCCATTTTGCTCTTGTTGCTTGTGCTGCCTTCCACCACCATGAACTCTTGTCTTCTACCATGTGCTGCTCTGCCTCAGAGCCAGCTGATTATGAACTGAAACCTCCACAAACTGTGAGCTAAATAAACCACAGGTGTGGAACAATGAAATAAGGGTGGAACAATGAAAGAGGGGACCATGTTCTCTGCCCAGTTCAACACCACAAGTCACACTTGTAGCAGAGTGGAGCTAACTGAGACTAGGATCAGACATGAGCTGGATTGGTGTGTGATAACCAAAACTGACCAGAACGTTATGAAATTTACCTAGCTATAGTGACCAGACTTTTTATATTTGTTTATAATTCAGTAATTTCATCATTGTCCTTTCCTTAAATTCTACTCAGTGTCTGTGCCCAGGACCAAACACATCAGGGGAACCTGCTTCCCTAGCATTGTCACTCATAGCCACCCACCTTGAGTATTTTGTACTCTGAATCTAAGAGTAACTTAGATTGTTTGTAGGAAATGAGAAGCATATATGCATGTTATTTTGTTTTATGTTATCTCTATTTCCATCCTGTTTTGCATAAAATATGTTGATTAATGTAAATTTCCATAGTGCATCTAATAAACCCTTTTATCACAGTGTGCAAAATTTAACAACTCTACAATTGACCACGATCATCCTCAGGAGTAATACTTGGAAATGCATGATTATGACCTAAAAAACTGAATTACTCAAAGGGACCAAGCACTGTTGGGGTCCAACACCAAAAGAAGAGACTCTGGTCCAAAATAGGTGTCTTCTGGTCCTTTAAAAGACTGTTACTTATTTTATGGTAAATACTACTACTGATGCAATTTTATATGTGCAATAAGGTGAAACAAATAAGGAAATTTACTGTAGATAATGAAAGCCAAATTTCACACTGTCGGGAAAAAAAATTACAGATAAGGAAAGGGGAATTGTGAAGCTATGTTGGAGTACCATTTATTTTAAAATGGAAGACATGTAAACAGATGAATACAGACATTCATACTATATATGTACATATGGTTCCATGGTTATGCAAGACACACACATGCATATAAGTAAATAGTTACAATACTAAATATAGTTTAGTGCATGCACACGGGTAAGAATACATATGTATTGTCCTAGCTCTTTCTGCCAAGGGAACCTAGTAAAGTAATGCAGTACACCCCCTTTTTTGCAGTTCTCCTTCCTTAGTTTCACTTACCCAAAGTCTACTGCAGTTTGAAAATATTAAATGCAAAATTCTAGAAAAAAACAATTCTTAAATTTTTCACCACTCTGAGTAGTGTGATGAAATCTCTCACCATCCTGCTTTGTTCTGCTGTGTCCCACCTGGGACACAACTCATCCTTTGTCCAATGTATCTACACTATGTACACTACCCACTCATTAGTCACTTAATGACTACATCGGTTTTCAGACAGACTATTGAGGTTTCACATTGTTGGTGTTCAAGTGATATTTAATAATGGCCTCAAAGTGCAACAGTACTGATAATAACAATTGAGATACGCCAAAGAGAAGCTGTGGCGTGCTTCCTCAGGTAAAAATGTAGTAAGATGTTTTGAGAAACAAAGAGACCATGTTCATTAACTTTTACAATAATATATTGTTACAATTGTTCTATTTTATCATTAGTTACTGCTGTTTATCTCTTATTCAGCCTAATTTATAAATAAATTTTATCACAGATATACATGTATGTATAGGAAAAAGCATAAGGTTCCATACTATCTGGTTTCTATTCCCCATGGGTTAGCAGTTCCAGGAGGGTGAGTGAAAAGTAAAGGGAGAGAAAAAGGAGTAGAGAGGTGGGGAGAGAGACAGAGAGACAGAAAGAGAATAAAAGTTTGTCTAAAGGTAGAGAAGCCAAACAAAAGACCCCCAGTGCCCAAAGTAGGAATACTTGTAGCAATAAAATAAATAAGATAAATAACATAACATTGATTTATTACCTAAAGAATGAAATGAATAACCACAAATCCATCTATCTATCTGACTGAATCCACAAGCAAAGGAGAAGTGGCAATTTTTTTCAGAATTACTTCAAATAACAAATGTACAGAAATAGAAATGATAAAATAGCAAGAAAAGAAAACAGAAAGTCACCACCAAGATACCACAGTTTAACTGCCACAGGCAAGATCTATTGATGGATGCAAAAATCATTGTGTGAAACTTTAAAGAAAAATAGAATATTTAAATAAAGTATCCTCCTCCAAATAAATTTTTAAATAATTCCAGCAGTTTTGACAAGAGTTCACAAATTCTTTGAGATTTCCCATTCCAAAGGGATAAGGCTTAGCTGGGTTTATACATCACCTAACCCAAAAGATGACAGTTAACATCCCTCACAATGAGACATATTGGTATGATACATGCCCTGGTATGGGCATATATGAGGGACATAGCATCGCCATAGTATTCATCCAGAACAACTCCATAACCTCAGTGTAGGCACGAGAATCATTAAACCCTGAATTGAAGGATACTCTACAAAATACCTGACTACTACTCATCACAACCATGAAAGTCATTTAAGTCAGGAGCATTTGATTTACTGTTGTAGCCAAGAGAAGCATGAGGAGATGGGGCAACAAGAGCAAGATGGTGACTTCGACTGAGTCCTGGAACTGACAAAGGACACACATACAAAAGCTCAGGGAGTCCAAAGAAGTCCCACACTATATTTAATAGTATTTGACCAACGTTAATTTCTTAGTTCTGATAAACGTTCTAGGGCTAAATAAGGTGCTAATGTAAGAAAAAGTCATCTCAAGAAAGTACAGGAACTTTCTGTACTTGTTACAACTCTTGTGTGAGTTTAAAATTATTTCAAAATAAACTTTTTAAAAATTGGATAAGTTTTCTAAGCAAACCCTACTGACACATCCATATAAATTGTTCAAAGATGCATACACAGATCTGTGACATTTTATACCATAAATATTGACTTCATAGTTAGTTGTGCTTTTTTACCTTAAATATTAAAATTACACTCTTTGTCAAGAGCCAAATGTTTTTTATGATTTTATTATAAAATAATTTTCATAATTTTATTATGTTTCTATTAGAAAATCCAATGTGAGTTGCCATTTCTCCTCTGTTGTCTTTGTCTGTAATATAATTCATCTGAAATTGGAAGCACTGAATGTACTGACTAATATGATTGGCTCCACATTGTAAAGAGACCAAGGAAAGAACAAGATGAGATGAGAAATAATACAAATGACTCACATTTGGCCTCCTCATGGATCATAATTGATTTTGCCTTCTCTCATTACCACTGTGTTACCATTGTCTTCTGTTTGTAAATGTATAATATGAGGCCACAAAGTGTCAATTAGCCCTGCTAATTTAAAATGTATCATCTTAGTAAGTGTGTTAGTCAACTTTCACATTGCTGAAGCACAATACAGGACACCCGCAGCTTAATGGAAAACAAGGTTAAGTTAGTTCACAGTTTCAGGAGATTCAGTCCATGCTCCAGGGAAGAAACACTATGGCCAAAAGGTGTAGTTGGGCAAAGCTGCTTAGTTCATGGTGGCCAGGAATCAGAGTAGGGGAGCAACACTTGAGAGGAAGGGATGAGAGACCATAATACCCAAGGCCATTGTCTCTATGACCCACCCAGACACACCCAGAAGTGTACCCTACCAATCCTTTCAACTGCTCTGAAGTCAATCAAGTTAACCCAATCAGGCTTAACTATCACAGTAGGGAAAAGATGTGCATAATTAAAAAGTCACAGGGCAAATCCCTGGGGAGTAAGGTGGAGGACATGCAAGGACATATAGGAAAATATTGCTATTTCAGGGTAGAGGCAGATCATGGAATATGGGACAAAAATAAGGGAAAAAATTTTGTTAGGAAAATGGGGGGCAAATGTTCCGAATGAAAAGAATAGCAGATACAAAATTGCAGAAGCAAAAGTTTATCTATTGCTTGAAAGTTGTTTTGATAGTGCAATAGGACACAATTTTTAGATGCTCGAGGAAACTTGTGAAATTCCAGTTCTGTTACATCTGACTGTGTGACTTTGGGCAGCTGATTTAAGCTCCTTATGCCTCAGTTTCTCCATCTACAACATGTAATGACACAGTGTTTTACTATGAGTCTTAACATTAGGGACCTATTTTGAGGACTAAATAACATTCACATATAAAGTGTTGAGCAGTATGCCCAGCACACATTTACTACTCTGTTGCCAATTATTCTGAGAAATATTCCCAGAAGAAGGGACTTGGCAAAGACTTAGAAGAGTTAAATAAGTATAGAAGAACAGCATGTCACAGGCAGAATTGCAGAATATCCTATAAAATCACAGGTGAAATAACTGGATGGGAAGAAAATGCAGCCCCGAAGGTTACATAGAGTATAAAAGACAAGGCATTAGAAGATACTTCATGCCCTGCTCAGGAGATCGGCATTTCTTCTACATGCAATTGACTGTCTTTGAATTACTTTTAAGGACCAGGGAGACATATGGTAATTTATTTATTTATTTAGTTAGTTAGTTAGTTAGTTAGTTATTTTGGTGTTCTGAAGGATTTCGAAGGATAAGACTAAGATGGAAAGACAGTTGGGAGGCTTAGAAGGTTCCAGTGAGATGAAACCTGTGATTAACCCATTGGAGTTAGCAGCACGGGAGATATTGGTGACTTGGACAAGAGCAGCAGAGGGAGGTGTGAAAGACCTGAGACCAAAGAGAGTAGAAGATAAGTAGGTAGCAGTGTAGATGGCGTATAAGATTCCTTTCTCAACAAATGGGCTTGAGAAGGAGAAGAGACAAGATTGGGAAGGATGTTCACCTCTATTTTCATTTTCAGTTTTACAATCACAAGTCTTGGGAAAATAAACCAATCAGCACAGCAAAGGAGACAAGTGAGACAGAGAGGGAAAAGGAGGTGGTCCCAGCCTAGATGGCAGAAGAAACTGAAGAACACCAAGCTAGAGCCCTCCTCTTATTCATCCCTGATGCTCCACTGAAATCCTTTTCCTGCAGACGGTGACATAGTGATCGCTTTGGCTTTTATAGTACATTTTCCCTTGAGGAATTCAAATTATAGGCAATATGCTATCTCACTTATATATCTGGCATTTATATAAAAAAGTGAAGATCCTCATTTTTCTTCTGAGAACACTAAAATCCAAAGTGCTTAAGAGATTATAAAACTAAACCAAAATTTAAATCTGTATCTTCTTACTCTTTATTTTCTAAATCAGAAAAGGGGGATGACTGTATAAGTATACACAGGTGTACACACACATGCAGTATGTGTGTTTCATATTCTTCCTGCATATCCTTTGGTATAGGCTTTTCTCTGTTGCTTCCTGAATATTCATATCATAGCATAAACCAAGTGTCTAGTTTATATGGAGTTCTAATATAATTTTATCTTAAGTAGAGCAAACAAAACGCATTTTTTTATCATAATGAGCGTATTTCTATGACTCAGTAAACTCCCAGTGGAAAAACTTGTGTCTCAGTTGAATAACACAAGAGGGATAAAATATAAAATAGAAGTGTTTGAGATATAGAAGAAAAAGCAAATAAAAGCAATCTTTATTCATCACCACTGTCTCTAAGAAGTAATTAATTCAGCTAATGGGATTTTGAAGAACAATAACATAAGTAAAATTTATCCACTCAACATAATTAGGCATTCTAGTTTTTGAACAGAATTTTTTTCCTCTTGCTAATTTATTAGAGTTGTCTGCAAGTTCAATGCTTTTGCAAATATTATTTACATTGCTGCTCACAGTAACCTTGTGAAGGGCGTTTAAGCTTGTAAGACCCCAAGTTCACTGTTAAGAATAAGCAAGTCAACATTTCATGCACATTTTAAGAGTGTCACAGGTTGGTGTCGATGCAGCAACCCCTAGCTAAGTGCTCTGCTGAGCTCCCAAAGCAACAAGCACTCAACAGCGCTTCACTCCCCAGAGCCTAGCTCCCCCACACCCACAGATCCTCTCCCCACCTCCTTCTGGGGTGTGCTGTATGGATGAGTGAGTAACACATACAGAGTCTGTGGGGAGGTGCGGAAAACACTTCCTGCAGTTAATCAGCTAATGTTCTGAAATGGCTTTGACCGTTTTGGGGTACCAGCTGCTGTATAAAAATGTAGCTGTTCTGAGCCATAGGTCATCTAAGAAACGAGCCCTTCAGTTTACTTGGGTGGCTTGAGTAGAGGTGTTGAAATAATTAAAAACCACTGTTTGACCTTGAGGGTGCTGAACTTATTAAGATTTTTTTGTAAAGAGGCAGAAAAATTAGCAACATTTTTGAAGGAAAAATGTTGCAACATTTTTGAAGGAAGCATTTTAAAAGTCTACAGGATTACTGTCTTACATGCGACCATGCAAGCTGACTGCTCTTTGCCTGCAGCAAAAACTAAGAAATCCTCCCCTGTAAGAGACTCCATGGGATTTAACAGGCTACTGAGGGGGATTATTTATATTTTTATATCAAAGGTTTATAAAAACACAGGAATAGCATTAAAAGCCAACATATTAGATCATTACTCCATATAACCCGTCTTTTTTCACCCAGAAACCATGGAATTTGGGTAAAATCAACAATAAATAAATTAGCTAGAGAAACTCCCTTGAAAACTAATAGTTTGTGCTTTAGAAAGATTTTATGCTCTGAATTGCTATGTCATGTATAGATTTGGGAGAAGCAGCAATTGTGATTATACAAGGAAGCAAAGAGACTTCAGCTTAATTTGCTCATGTAACAAAGGGGAGAAACACGTTTTTTTCCTTGATGGAGCATAATGTGGTCATTTTTCATACACAGAAGAACCAAAATATACTCTTCAGTTATGCTAGCCTGCACATCTATACACATTTTTCCAACTAGCATGAACTTGATTTGAAAATGAGACTCTTTCACACGCCTGGATGCTTTTTAAATTGTTTTCTTTTAGAAAATCACACAAAAAATGACCAAAAAAATTTTTTTTATTTAATGTAATCCTTCAATTCAGTTATTTGTCACAGCATTCAGAACGGAAGTGAAAGTGAATAATGTTTGAATATCTTAACAGGAGACAGCACAGGCTGAAACGTGGAAGATTTAAGTGATGAGACAGAACAGGGTGTGAGTCGTGCAGAGCGATTACACCCGAACTCTCTTGAGAAGCACAAGAAAGCAAAAGGCTTTCAGCCGCCCAATGTGCAGTGATATCTCAGCGAGACAGATGCTGAGCTGGAGAATAGCGCTGAGCTCAGACGATTTATATTTTTTAAAGCTCAAGGTTTGAAATTTGCTTCTTTGATTCCAACTTCTTTGCAAGTGTGGTTCCCCCCACCCCCATGTGCATCTGTGACAAAGCTCCCATCTGATCTGTCAGGTTGAGTGAGACTTCGTGGTCTGCCGACGCTATTATCAACTCTTTCTTTTGTACTGTGCTTTATGTTAGGTTTTCCAAGAGAAAGTAAAATCTTGGCATTCTATGCACTGCACTCCTTCCCTTCAAGAATCAGAACTTTTGAATTTTTCATGGACATCTACAGTCATAATTACTTTATGTTAAAGAGTCTGCATTGAGGGGAATACTTCAATGATCTTAAATTCATATCCAGTTCTTTTATTGATATTATTCACTCATTTGCATCAAAGTAGATGTAATACTGAAAAAAAATCTGTGTTTAACCTCAAGAAGGTGAAACAGTTTGGATAAAAGGTAGAATATAATTTTTATCACATTCTAAAGAAACTTCCCTGTGGCTTCAAAGTATCCCAAAGGTATTTTATTTGCCCTGACTGCCTCATCCTCCCCCAACCTGCAAGGCAGACCCCCCTGCCATTTCCATCTTGCTTCTTCTTTTTTCTCTGTTTGTGTCTTGGTCAGGTTCATGGACTGGGGAAGGAGAAAGCATGAATGTTCTGCTAAGTTGACAGTGGTAAAGTAGGAATTAAATCATTTGGCTCAGTTCGCCATCTGCTCCCTTTGTTTTTAATTTTTGCTGAACTCGAATATGCGTATTCGATACATGTACATATTCTAGAGCTATTTTACTGAGCTGTTGTTTGTTGTTGTATTCATTATTTGAGTCTTCAACTCCTGGAATTGAGTGATCTCCCCCTCAGCTCCCAGTTACCTGGGAATACGGAGAGACAGCACCGTGACCAAATTAATGCTCACAATTAGAAATACGCAAGGGGTCTACTTTAAAAACAAGTTACAGAGAAACACAATAGGTTTGTAACTTTTAGGACATTTTCTTCAAATTGTATATTTTCTACTTCAATCTACACAAGTGACTTTGCATTAAGTTCTTTATATCATTTCTGAAATTCTGTTGCATGAAGCACTTGGCACTTCCAAATGGCTCCGCCATGGGCAGCAGAGGACACTGCTTAAGTGTGTTTCACAGTTCTGACGGGTGTGCCCCTGGGGTGCACGCCTAGGCCCGTGGGTGTGTGCATTCTTTACTGGATGCCACTTAGTCCATAAGCATAGAAAAAAGGCAGCTGGGAGCTGCTACGCAGAAAGAGACCCTTTTGTGCTCATAGCGGAAGCCAGCGTGTCTACAGTTCAAGCAGCCGCTCATCTGCTCCTCTTTCTCTGCCCTTCTCCACATCTGTGTAGCCAGATGCCCAATGCTGAAGAGGGGGCTTGGCAGCACCAGGAGGCCCCTTTGGAGCCGTCCCAAACAGCTGCTTGTGATGCTATGTAGGTGCAATGGTCATGTGGTGCAGCACTCTAATTCCTTCCTAAACACTCTTCATCTCCTAGAAGGGGCTAAGAGAGGAAATTTTAAAATGAAATCTTGCCCTTAAGGAATTTACAAGCTCTGGGAGCATTAGTATCTCTACTGCAAATTAAAATGAATGAGGTCCCTTTTTAAATGTGTAAGCAGAGATTATCTTTAATACTGGTAGCCTACATGTGTTAAGCGCTATATTCTTGAATGTTCAATGAAAGATAACTTGCCGTTTCCCCAACAAGTCCCCTTTTCAAAACTCTGTCCATCTATACTCAGTCTAAACACTCATCAGCTTGTCAATGATTAACCTCAGTTCAGTTCAAACACCGAAAGAATGTAATTTTATTCCATTCTGGCAATGTAGAGTTCCTATGCTCCACCCCAATAAATTTGTTCAGTTAATAAATAGATACACTGTGCATCTCTCTCCACACTTGGGATGTGCCTGTCATCTCCCAGTTGTTTGCTACAGAGTTTATTCTACCTGACTAGTACAATTATTCATTCAGTGAATATTTGCTTAACTCACTTTGTGGCCACTGTGGCACCAGATTCTGGCTATGGGGTGAAGAGAACAACCCCACACGGTCCCTGTCCTCAGAGACAGCACAGTCTCAGGGAAACAGCACCATTCACAGGGCCCCACAATATAATCTCAGACGATGCCATGTGCAGTGGGTTCAAGAGTATCCCTCAGCAAGAGACCCCATTTGCAGATGTGACCAATTAAGCTCATCCTTCTGGATCAGGGTGGCTCCTGAATCCAATGTTTGACATTGTTTTCAGAAAAAGGATAAAGAGATTCAGATACACAGGCAGAGAAATACACTGGGAGAAAGAAGTGGAGAGGAGTGGGTACCGCCACAATCCAAGGACTGTCAAGACCTGCCTCGACTCACCAGGAGCTGGGAGAGGGGATGCTTCCCTGGAGCCTGCAAAGGGCGCATGGTCCCACTGAAATCTTGACCTCCACTTCCAGCCTCTGGAATGGGGAGAAATTGGCAGCTTCTGTTACATGACACTGCCAGGCTTGTGGTAACTGGTGGCAGCAGGCGGTCCCAGGAGACTGATACATCTCCTGTTAGGTTGACCCACAAGAAATTGCTTTGACCCACACCAGCAGCCGTATTATGTGGCCCAGATGAGCATCCTGTGAGCTCCTAGGAAGAAGACTGCTGGTTAGAGGAAGCTTCTTCAAGGAATTGGGAGGGGAACTGAAATCTGAAGAACAAGTTAGTGGAATTCCAGGCAGAAAGAGGAAGAGGAGGTCCAGCAGAAGGCACAGTGGGTGCAGAAGTCTGAGGCAGAGGGCAACAGACTCTTCAGGAAGTGAGAGAAGATGTAACTGCTACACAGGAAGAGCTGGGGCTGCACAGGCAGGGAAGGGCGAAAACAGCGCCCAGAGACTCGGTGAAAGATTCTGACTTTTTGTTTTAAAAGCAGTGGGTACCATTGAAAGCCGTGGATACTGTGAAAGCTTTGAAAGCCAGAGATGTGATTTCTTTCCCCACATAATGGAGAACAGATTAGAATGAGCCACAACAAAGGGGGTAGAGACAGGATGCGAAGGAGCCCAGATGAGGTCCTTGGCTAGGCAGGTGCTGGAGGGGTTGGAGGGAGTGGACGGGCTGAGAGGTTTTAGGAAAGAGCCCCACGTTTTGATTTCAGTGATGAGTCCTAATATGCCAGGGATCCACTCCTGGTCCATCTCCAACCTAGGTAACAGCTCCCACAATCTTGTGCAGTCATTCTGCAGCCTAAAGAGCCTATTGATGTAGAGGTAGCATCTTCCTTTTCTATCCCTCTTATGTCTCCCTTTGTTCCCTGTGCATTGTTCCTGGGCACTCTTTGCATCTCCACCAGGGTAAGCACTGCATTTTTGTTGGCACTGATGACAGAACTCTATCAGGTTACACTGTGGACGTAGTGAGGTCAAGCACAATGACTCGCGTATTTCTACATCCCCAGGAGTCAGCACAGAATCTGACTTGTGGATTTAGAAATGACAGCATCAATGGAAAAACAAATGAGTTGGTGAATGAACAGTTAGAAAGACTTCATCTCTATTCTATCGTATCAGCCTGTCTTTGGCCAGATATAACTAACTGCCCTAAGGTCTGGTTCGTCTTAGTAAGTTAGCCGCTTTTCCTGTCTCTGTGTGCAGCACAGTTTTTTTTAGCAGTCATATCACTGACCTTTGAGAAAACAAATTTATTTTTCCTAAGTCTTCAGTGCTGGACAGAATTGTTACTCTAAGGCCCTCACCACATGCAGAAGCTAGGAAGTTTTGTTTTATGCTTTGCAGTTAATTCTTTACCATCGCTTTCATCAAATCATCAGATTTATCGGGAGTTTGTCTTCTGTATACATCACCATGCTTAAGTGCTCCATTTGGAGAAGGCAGCCAACAGCAGTGGCCCTTCGCTAAATGAAATTATCCTTAAAACAGAGAGGAAAAGGCTGAGCACCAAATCAGATAAGATGCTCAGGTGGCGAGGGTGAGACATGTATGTTATACCGAACAAAACCCAAAGAGCAATTTCTGTGGCAGAATGAGAAAACCAGACATGGAGACACATCATCTCTCTGTGAGCGCACAACCAGATGACAGCTGAGACATCAATCATGTTAGAATCGGTGTCCCCTCAAAACTCAGCTCTCCTCTTCCCTCTGGCCAGTTTCTATTTTCACATAGGAGTAGCAGGAAAAGTTTGTTCCCTTTTCCTAGCATCGAAGTTCTTTCAGCTCCGAGGCTGATCTTTCCACAACCCCAAAGCAAATTATAATTCTAAGCGAAAGCACACTCAACAAGGGGGTAAGAGCTGATGGTTTTGAGGCAGCAGCCTCCAACCTTCCAAAAAGTCTGCCCGAATTAAACATAGTCGTTGGATGGGACACAGTTGCAAGCTGGAAAAGAAGACAGGAAAGAAATGGCAATGTGAATTCCAGGCCGTAGAGAGATCAGAGAGGTGCAGAGGGGTCAAGAGAAGTGAGGGACGCCCACTGGAGATGGAGGGAAAGCAAGTAAGAGCATACACAGCAATCCTGCTGGCCAAAATCAATCTGTGTCATTTCTCCTTAGTCCTGTATTGGCTCCATTTGGCGATATCCGGTCTCTGACTCCCAGACCCACAATCTGTAGTAACATAAATAAATATTCTTAAGTAGATAAATCAATCCATTTACTTGCTATTACTCACAAAGGTGTTTTACAGCATTTAAAAACTAGCGGTTCTCAGCCAAATTTAAAAAGTCTTGCTTTGCTAATCAAACGTTTTTATTTAGAGCTATTCTCTTTAATCCGCTAGACTGCCTGACCAATTCTCTCGACATTTTCTCTCTTTTCACATGTTACCACGTTAGCACTCTTCTTTGGCTCGTGTGTTTATTATTCTTCTTTGGCTTTCTAACACTGGCATCTGGAAATGTAAAACAGGTTTTCTTTCTTTGTTTAATCATGTGAGTAACCTTAAGTAAAACTCTTAAAAAGTTTATGGGATGAAAAGAGTTTTATTATCATGAGGAATAAAATAACATAAAATTTTCCTCATTTAATTCTGGTGTAGATTTTTAAATTGTTTTTGTTTCTGTTTCCCGGAGAGTCAGTTTCAGCACACGCAGAACTCGCTACTGCAAGTGTGTGGCCGATGAGAAGTGCAGTTCGTGGTACTTTGTTGCCATCTACTGGTCTCTTGTGTAGTTACTCATTGTCACAATTCTAAAACTAATTTTCTGTAATGTAAACAGTGCTCTATTGGTCCCCCCCCCCTTTTTTTTGCCTTCTTTCTGTATTTTTCTTTCTTTCTTAGTTAAAGCAAAGTGAAGCAAATGCAGACACCAAAGAAAAGCTCCCTTTGCGCCTGAGGATCTTTGAAAAATTTCCAAACAGACCACAAATGGTGAAAATCTCAAAACTTCCTTCCGATTTCACAGTTCCTAAAATCAGGTATTGACATATTTCTTTCATTGTCTATCTCAGTTACATGCTGAAAGAGTCATAATAAACCGAGTCTGACTTCTCCAATGCCTATGTGGGTGGGTTTCTTTTCTGCCTATGTTTTTCCTCTCTACCTCTATTTGAAGACCTGTGCCCCCCGGGAGCAGCGCGTTAGAGGGGAGGCAGTACACAGCTGCCAGGGGAGGCTCCTCCCTGTGCCCCACTTCTCCCTAACCCCATCCCTCACCAGGTCAATGGCGAAGGTGCTCAGTGAGCAGGACAGAGGTCACCTCTGCCCCGCGCTCTGCAGGGATGTAATTATCTCTGCAGCCTTTTTATTTCAAGTAAATATAGAAACCACCGCAGCCAGCTCCCTTTGACTGCAGCATTTGATGAGACTGACATGTCTGGTCACCAGAGAATTTGGCTTCTGCTGTTCGAAAGAACCATGGCATTTCACACTCATACTCATTTGACATTTCCACTCCAGTTAAACAAATGAGTGAATAATAATATTCTATTCCTTCTTAGTAATGAAAAGAAATTTTTCAGTGATGGCTCAGAGAATCACAAGTAGAATCTAGATAACATGAAATTATATATTTAATTAGCTTGGAAACATTTGGGTGGGGGCGGTTATAAAAGTGCGAGCCTAGATACGGTACCTAAAGTTTTCAAATAGGAAAGTGTGAGACATGAGTAGCCTAATGGTGAGGGTGTCTTGTGAGGACTGTGCTGTTAGACCATTGCATCACTATGTCTGCATTATAACGTGCATTGTGTGAACTCGGATGGCTGTGGCATCACTGGACACTAGGCTAATCTTTTGGAACCAGCGTTGCATTTGAAGTCGAGGGACATGGGACTGTATTTGCATTTCTGTCTTAGAAAAAAACAAAATTCAGCCAAGTTAGTTATTTGAATTTGCTATGTGAATTTCACTGCTATGTGAATTTTCACTGTGCTTTTGAGATCAGATTTTTCATTATTTGTCTTTAAATATAAATTATCTCCCGCTGGGGATATAGCTCAGCAGTACAGCGCCTGCCTGGCAAGCACGAGGTTGTGAGTTTGATTCTCGGTACCAAAAAACAAAAAATTTTATCTCCCAAGGATTTTCATGATGAATGGAAGTTTGAAAGGAAAAGTAATTCTTGCAAGTCTGAAGGGAAAGATAAAGTATCTTATTGCCACAGTATGATTCAGAAATGCCATCAGTTACTGAATATCTTTGTTTTAAGTTACTTTGGAGACATTATTTTTGTTAAATAGGAGCCAATCAGGATTCAGGAAACTTTCTGTAAATTACATATTTTAGTAATGAAATCTAAGCACCAATTTTTGGTGTGGCATGTCTTATTTCCTCTGGGCTTTTGTCCCTGTTTTATCTTAGCCCAGGCGAGCACATCATTGTAAAATGCTATCACCGCTCATAGCATTAATAATGCTTGATGTCTTTTTACTTCATTTACAAAGGGAGAGTTTTATGAAGCAGTTCATTGACCGCCAGCAACAGGACACCTGCTGCCTTTTCCGAATCCTCCCTTCGGCCTCCTCCTCCTCATGCGATCACTCCAAACGGTCAGCAATTGAAGACAACAA
>RJWT010017897.1:0-19128 GCA_004365215.1 Cuniculus paca
CTTTTCACTGTATATTAGAAATTGTTAAGTGAAATAAATCAGATACACAATCTTAAATACCCCATAGTTTCTCTTATATGAGAAACCCAAAATATAAATAAAGACTAAAATAAAAGATAGATAATCGGAAGTAGGGAAACAGATTTTGTTTAAATAGCAAGGGTATTAAGAGATGGAGGGAGTGGGGAGAAGGTGGAGGAAAAGGAAAATATAAAAGAAATTAACATGTGTTATGTATCAACTTATCACAAGGAATGTAGGCATTATGAAACACCAACAAGTATTAACAAAAATAAAAACTGAAAAAATTTATGTTATTGAAACATGGAGAATTTTAATAATAATAGTACTAAATAGACACCAGAACAATCATGAATTCTTTCCTTGTCTGTATTGGTATCATTTAATAAAGGAAAGAGCTGTGTATAATTTTGATAAGATGATGACATAGAAAGGTAGCAGACATAGGCTGAGACCTTAAGATCAGCTCGTATTATGTCAATAACCTGCCATATTCAAATACCAAGTAAAAGAGCAAACTACTTAAGAATGCCGCAAGTGGCTGCCTCCCATGATTTTTTTATGTCTGTTTGTAATTCAATTGTGCAATGTAAATAGCTGGCAGCAGCAGTGTTGTGTGCTAAATATCTCATTACAAAATGCTAGAAAACTAGAGAATAACTGACAATTAAGGGTTGGTACACACAAGTGGCCAAAATTGCAGTTTACAAAAGAATGATAATTGCTCAAGAAGATAGAATTGATGCATATAATTGGATTTGGTCATTTTACTTTTATCATGTGTTTGCATTACCTCAAATGAATAAATGCAGTTGCGGTATGAATTAAATGCATCATTTTGTATGTCAGTTTTCTTTTCTGGACCATTGCCCAATAACCCTCAGCCTCAATGACACTTGGAGTTTTTACTTTCTATTTTGACTTCTGTATCAGCGTTTTCTTTTTCCTTTTTGCAGTCTGGGACAGCATCGATAAAAGAGCAAATAACAAAATGCAATAAAGTCATAAATCTTTGAATTAATATACACCTAAAGGGACAGTGATTGTTTGTATTTAATTATTGATAATTTGCAAAAACAAATTTCAAAGTGTGGTGTGAGAACCACAATTTGTACCAATAGTTGCCATATAGTGTTTAAAATTTTTGCTTTTGTGTAAGTGTTAGTGTCTCAGTCACTTTTCTCCCAGCTGAGGTAAATACCCAAATCCCACAATTTAAATGAGAAAAGGTTTATTTCGGTTAGGGTTTTTAGTACATACAATAGTTGACTGGCTCTAAGGCAGGAAGGCCCTACACAGAGGAGAGCTGTTCAGCAAGACAGACAGGAAACAAAAGACAAAGGAGCATCAGGGGAGGGAGAAACGTCCTTGCAGATCACACCCACAGTGACTTGCCTGTGTGACCAGAGTCCACTTTGTAAAAGCAAGTCAACTGTTATAGTCCAAACTTCTTTCCAAAGCCTTACCTATGAATGCATGAGACTCTTGGGAGACATTCGGATATAAACCATAACAGTTAGGCACTACTGTTTCATTTTTTTCAAATCCAAAACATAACTGTTCTTAACCTTCATTCCGGCAAGCAGATCCATGTTTTTTGAAAACATAAAAATGAATAAATAACAGCACAGGTGGCAAATTTATGGATGCCATAGCATACTGCAGAGGTGGAAGAAAACAGAAATTATTGGAGAAGGCACAGGATATCAGAATAAGAGAAGGTATGACCTTTCCAAAAAGTTAATACTCACATTTTTTTTTCTCACTACTATTATCTGCCAAGGTAAAAAGGTTTGAATGTTAATACTCCTGGGAAAACAATGAATCTTTATTCATACTTGCCAATTTGCTTAACTGGTTTCATATACATAGATCAGTTCTGAGACATTTCTAACATTTACAAAATATTCTTCTTGCTTTACTGAGATGATTTTGGACACTTTGAAACCAGTTGAAACTCAAGTATATTGAATGAACTAATCCCAAGAGATTATTAAATTTAAATGTGAAGTTGACTGGGCTAAGGGATGCCCCAAGAGCTGGTAAAACACTTTTTGTGGATGTGTCTATTCAGATATTTCTGGAAGAAATGGGCATTCCAGTTGGTTGACTAAGCATATTACCCTCACCAGTGAGGGTGGGCATCATGTAACTCATTGAGGCTCCAAATGGAATAAAAATTTAGAGAAAGAATGACCGGTCATGTGTTTGAGCTAAAGCCTGTCTCTTCTCCTATCCTTGAATAACAGCACTCTCAAATCTCAGGCCTTTGGGGTTAGGTTATAACTACACCAAAATGTTGTCCAAGGCATTCAACTTGCAAAAGCAGTTGCAAAAGCATGCAACTTCTCAATATCTATAATAATGGGAGCTGCCAGGAGTGGTGGCACATGTCTGTAGTCCCAGCACTCAGGAGGCTGAGGCAGGAAGACCACAGCAAGTTTCAGGCCAGCCTAGGCTACAAAGTGAATTCAAGGACAGCCTAAATTGCAGAGCTAGTACCTGTCAAAAGACAAAGACAAACAAACAAAAAAAAAGTGTTAATCCTTCATGATGATTAGATAGATAGACAGGTTGATGGCTCAATCAATCAATCTTGTGGTTGTGTTTCTCCAGAGAAAAATAAAACCCAGCCCTTAGGTTGCCTAAAACTATCAGTCAAATTATAGATTTATATAAAAGTCTTCTTTACTTAGAAGGGCATTATCTTGGAAATTTTTAAAAAATTAAAAGGGCGGGGGATACTCTTTAATGTGAAGGTCTTGAGTTTGCTCTCCAGTTTAAAAAAAAAAAGTCTTGTTTAAAAGTGTCTCACATTTGAAATTTTGAAATTGTTTTATCTGCAAAATCCTTAAAAATGCAAGCTTTCCTAGAAAAAATAAAGTCTTAGTCCCTTAAAAGTCAACTCCAAGGGCAGGTACAGTCAAAGAATTGTTGAGAAGGAGGAAGCTATGCTGACAGGTATGAGTGGGAGATTGCCGGTCCGGGATTTGGGGTATTGTGAGTGGACCACAGGATTTACCACCCTGTGCAAACATGGGTATAAAGGTTTTGAGTCTTTCTCCTAAATGGAGGGCATGCTTCTTGTCAAACTGCTGTATTAGACTTCATCCTTACTGCCCCTCCTCACAAACCTTACCTATCTTTAGTCGCTCTCTTTATTTCAGCTGTATTGCCATTTTTCTTACTTAGAAGAAAAAGAAATCATCTTTGAAGATAGGCACCACCTCTGCCATTTCACTTCCAGGTTCTATTAACACATCATAATGGCAATGTAAGTTATTTAATTATCTTTATGTAAGATTGCTTGCCCTAAGATGATACCAATACTTCCATTTTCTGTTAAGTATATTAGGCTTTTTGTGCTCATGTTTAAAAAATACATTCATAAAATACATTTTAAATATGCTTTAAAACACATTGTGATATGTAGCAATTTCATGGGGTACAGTGAGAGATTTCAGTACATGTACCAATGTGTAGTAACTGGCATATACATCATGTCAGACATGTATCATTTCCTTATGTTGAAACTTTCAAATTCTCCATTAGTGGCTTTGATATCTTCAACTCACTGTTGTTGATTATAGTTATCCTAATACGGTACAGAGTATTGGAAGGTATTCCTCCCGTCCAGCTACACCCTTATACACATTAACCATCCTCTCTCCATCTCCCTCCTGTACATCTCCCTGGACTCTTCTGACCACTTTTCTGCTCTCTCCTTCTGAGATCAACTCTTTAGATGCCATATATAAGTAAGAACCTGTGGTACCTGTCTTTCCGTGCCTGATTTATATTCACTTAATGTAATATCCTCCAGTTCCATCCAACCTGTGTGCTTGCTCTTGTAATTTAAATATAGTTGAAATACTTCTGTGAGTTGTGAGAGACAGCTGCTCCAAGGAATGAGGACAAAAAAGATGCAATCCTCATTGTGGCAAGTCTGGCATCATAATGAAAATTTGCACACCTAGAGGGAATGAAGAACACTTGAAAATTACCTTAAGAAATCAAACTTTATAGGTTTTTCAAAAGGAGATGATTCAACAAATTGTTCATCCCCTCCAAAGCTCTCAGTGTCTAATTTAATGAGTATATTGAATTGGGCTTGTTAGAGATTGAATTTTTAAAGGCTAAAAGAACTCTTTCTTCATACCATGTGGAAGAGCATAATTATAATATTACCGCTTCATGAGTTTATCCTGCTTAAAACAAAATTAGATTTGAAATAAGAAAAATACTTCTGTTTACAAAAATCAAATCGTGGTGAAATCATAAAGAAATAAATGTAGCTCAAATGGGAGGAAACTGAACCAGTTTTTTGAAAGAAATAAACACAGAAGAAATGGAACAGAGAACAAATAATTAGAAATAATAGATTGAAATCAAGCAAGACACATTTGAGCTGTAAATCAAGAAATATTTCCAAACACTGAGGTTTGTTAGGCTAAGAAAAAATAATCCTTTAAAAGACAATAGCTAATACACTTTTTGTTACCTGATTCAGACTGAACTGAACCAAGCTCTTCCTCTGAGGGAACAGACTATTTGGACAGACTGCCAGTGGGTGACACTAATAAATTGTTTTACACCTGATTTCTGTGAACCAAAAAATTTAGGACATGTGACTATTGATTCTGAAAATAAATTGTTCCCTCTCAATACTGTATCCTCTTTTTCTCTTATGTGATTTACTTTTAAGAGAAATATCATGGTATTCACTCTTTTGCTGGAGTAAAATGAACCAAGTAAGTAAGACTATTTTAAAATGGCCCTTGTTTGGTTTAGAATATTCTTTGAATGAAAATTTATACATACTAAAGAATAATAGTGATAATTTCAGTTGGGTAAATGTTTATCATGAGTATTATAACTTTATAGTAACAGAGAATTCAACTGTAATTATGAAAGTGATTTATCAGACCAATCACTCTAAATACCCTCCATTCAAATATTGTTATTCCATAAAATTTGTGTTGAAATCTCAAATTTTAGTTCATATCTTTAATAAAAATTATATTTGTACAATTATATGTAATAAGAATGATGACATAAAAATGAATTTACATCATCTGTAACTACTGTGCACCATTTTTGTAATGAGGATAATTTCCTCATTTAGCAAGTTAAAAATACTATCAATATATTTCTTAAATGCTATATTATTGCTTTGGCTGTAGTAAAATTGTAAAGCTCTTGCTCATTAACAATGAGAATTTTCCAGAGACACAAAGTGGAAATTTTATTTGCTGTAGAATAGATTGCAAAATTCGTATGTTGAAATGAAAACTACAAGTATAATTTCAACATTCATCCTTCAACCTAATGCCAGTTATAGTGTGGGTGAGAAAAGATTTCTCAAATCTGAATAAAAAGGTACTATCTTATCTTTTCCCAGTTATGACTAGTAATTTTGATGGGATCAGCATTATCAAAACCAATTCAGGACCCAGAATGAAGGATCATGCCTTGTAACCAACCAGCAGTTGACTGATGTTGACCATATATTTATGTTGGTGCTGGGAAAATTTTCTGGGAACCACTGTCCATATCATCTTGTTGACCAGTCTGAACCAAAAAAATTTGATCAGTCTAGGAAAAGAGCAGGCGGGTTGACATAAATGTTTTTTATAGAGCTGAGCACAATGACATTATTTACCTCCTCCTTAAAATGAAATGCTCAGTAATCTTGGGGGCTTCTAATCTGTTTACCAGCTGTACTGATGAGCTGGATTTATTTAACTGCTATCACCAAGCTGACCTATGTTATAATGACAGATACTGTTACAATGAACAAAAGTATCATCTTTCTTAGGCTTTTCTTTTCTCTGAAAAGAAAAATTTATGTTCAAAGATTCCACTTTTCCCTACTCCTTAAATGTAAATATGTCAGAGATATATTAAAATGGCATTCAATATAGACTACTATTTTTAAAACAAAGTTGTCATTTGACTCCTGGTGAATTGCTCATAAATTCAGGACTGAATAAAGAGATCAGATTACATTAAACGCATTTTGGTATCTGTAACTTTCTGCAATGAATTAAAACTGGCTGATCGTGTCTCCAGTGCATTTCATTTTCCACTGATTCATGTACTGTAATATAACCTTCAAAATTCCCTTATGCCAACAAACTCACTCAGATATGCTGAGTACAGGAGGAGATTAAAGTGGCTATAAGATTGAAAACTGTATGAAGGCATCAGTTAATTCAGTAGAAGTATAATGAAAGTGTAAACAAAACCAGTAAATGTAGAAATTACTGTTCACATAATCCACTGTTGAATTCAATGGAGAATTTAGTTCCCTGCCAAATATATATTAATACTCAACAAATTGGTAAGATCAATATACCAAGCCTATTTCATTCTTATTAAAGTATTTTTCTCTTTGAGGCTAAGCTTAAGCAAGGCATGCCATTTTCCTTGGGAAAATGTAATGTTTCCCCAGTAGGAATTGAGCATTCAGGTATACTCAGACTCCCAGCTCGGATAAACTCATATCAGATGATTTTCCTCCACTTTTTAAAATTGAAGTTACTTACAGAAATAACCTTTCATATTTTCCTGAGCAGTAGCTTTTGTTTCTGCATCGCAAAAGCCAATTCATCGTTTAAAGGCTCTTTAAACTGGCAAAAAAAAAAAAAAAAAGGCATTATTACTGTGCTAGGAGCCTCTATTGTTTCAGTAGTAGCTAGAGCTATGGATGAATGCTTTCAACAGAAGTTAAAAGAGATAATGAGTCTTTAATGATAGAAAATCAGAGCCTTGTGAGCCTAGTGAAGCCTGACACAAGCTCCAGCTTGCAGCTAGCAAAGGAAGCTCATCCGCTGTTTTATAGGCCAAAAATACTCACCAAGTACCTTCTTGGAAAACTGTGCATCCCTTAAGATAGAAACAGTGGTATTTATCTGTTAGGTTAAACTCTTCTGAGATGAAAGCAAAATAGGAAGGTAAGCTTATAGTCTTTCCCTCCCAATATATCGCTTTGAAAGTTGAAGGTGAGTACATCTCAACTTTCAAAGCATGAAATTTTTCCATAGCAATTTCTTTTTCTATGTTTTTGTTTCTCTTTCTACTGAAATGCAAACAAGAAACTCCCTGGTAGCCTGTCTAGGCACCCCTCTGTTAGGATAGCTAGATAGATAGTAGACTACATGGCTCAGTGGAAAGAGATTTTTGTCCACCAAGTATTAGGAAACTGACTTGAATCTCAGCTGAGTAAGTGTGCCAAGTACAGCCTAAAACTTCTGGAGAGCAATGGGGAAAATCTCCTCCCCCATGAACACAAGCCAGGCTCCTTGATGTTAAATCAGATTTGCTTCTAAAGGATTGGCATGTCTGATATGATTAGGAAGCTTCAGCTGTGCTGATTATAAATTAAAATTAAGAAAAACAGATTGATCTGGAAAATAAGAAACATAAGGACCCATTGCTGTTCTCTACTCTTTGCAGTGGTGCTTTAAAAATGATGGAAATGGAATTATTTATTGTAGGAATCCTAACTAGGTTATTGTACAAAGATTTGCATGCTATCATCATTGTATTAAGGTGCCAAGATCCGTTACAGAAATGAAGAGAGGAAAACATCAATATAACTTGACTGGGTGTGCATTTAGCATGCATTTTTCATTTTGCAAAACTATTCAAGAGTGTGAGTGAATTCAAGGGAAGGTGGGATTAGGTAGGCAAATGACCCATAATTTGTTGAAAGGAACTAAAGCACCCTGTCAATTTTGAAGAAAATTGGTTTTGTTTTTCTTTCCCTTCTTGCTCATTTTCCTTATTCACATTTCCAATCATTCACTTGTGTTTTCTGGACCCACTGGTGCCAGTGAGGAAAACATTCTTTCTTCCACAATGTTTTACTATCTCAAGCAATTATTAAGATACAAAGAAGCAATAACTGTTGAAAATGAGAGCATATTTTTTAAAATGATTAATTTAACTTTATGATGGTGAGGTTTCTAATTTTTTTTTTGTCTTTTTGAGACAGAGTCTCACTATGCAGTTCAGGCTGGCCTTGAGCTCACTTTGTAGCCCAGGCTGGTCTCGAACTCACCACAATCCTCCTGCCTCAGCCTCCCGAGTGCTGGGATTACAGGCATGTGCCACCATGCCCAGCTTCTAATCTCTTACCTAGCATTCAATAGGTGAATGTTCTTAGGTAATGTCCTATCTTCACCAAATAATTGAGATTTTTTTTCCCTCATCGAAAACTAATTATTAAGCAGGACAAGTGTCACCATTATGTCTATCATCCCAACTCATTATGTTCCTGGAAATACAAAAAATACCAGGTCACTACATAAAAATTCTTGGTCTTCAAAGTGCCTTAACTTGTTTTTTCCCATCTTCTCCCTTGAAGCACGTTGAACAATAAATAAATAAGATCTTGCAAACTGTTTTCTTTTATCAACATGTAGAGTGTATTGGATATAATTAGTTTTCTTAACCTCAATTAATAAATCAAGGGCCATATTCTCTTCCCACAAAAAGCTACTCTGTTTTTTTCCAGAAATATCTTCAATCTCTGAAAAGCATCATTGAAGTTATTTAAAAGTAATCAAAATATCCATTTTTTTGCTTTTTTATAAGCATATATTTGCAATACTTAATAAATACATTCATCACAGGAAATCAGTACATCTACATCTCACAACTTGTTCCTTTAGAATTTTTGAATTTTGAATGCCAAACTTTGAAAAGTACATAAGCCTAAAAATGAGCAAGACTGCAGGACAGCTTTGTAGAACTAACCTATTGCCATCACCCAAATCCAGGCAAAATGTCAGGATGCATCTCTACTTAGAAATGTCATTCAGAGATAAGATTCTGAACCATGGGGATAATTTAATATGTTCATAAAAGAAATATTTACACTCAAGTCAAAGTTCAACAAATATGCTTACTATTATACTATTTGCTATTCTATGTGCAGAATACAAAACATCATTAAAAAAAGAAAAACAAAAATCCTTACCTTGTGCACTTTTCTCTGAAAAAGCTGCTAGGGCACACAAAAGTAAATAAGATACAAAGAAACCTTTCCCCTTGTGAAGTTTAGAGGCTAGTGGAAATGATGGTCAATAAACAAGTAATTTCATACACATACACACGCATAAATATATAGGCATGGGCTTAGAGATTGTTAATAAGGAAAAAAAGGGCGATGTGATGAACGCATAAAACAAGCTGACATGGATAACCTAGACTTAAATGGAAAGCTAAGTCTTTCCAGAAAAGGAAGTGTAAGGCTTCCAAAACTTAAATTTTTCATAATACTTATACCTTAGAACTTATTCTAGTATAACTTGATATGACCCAAAAAGGAAAGTTTCCAACATCTCTCTTGAAAAAGTAGCCATCAGCAAAGTATATTGCTGTTGTGTTTTTTTTCTTTACTCATTTCATTTTTAATAATGTAAACACGCAAACATATAAGGGAGTCATTAACCCCTATCATTTTCAACGGTTAATAGCCATTAGTGATGATCAACTATCACAAATAATTGTTTATTACCTTAATACTGCCACTAAAATTCATGAGGGTAATCAAGTAAGCTAAAATATATAATGAAAAAGATCATGAGACTTACAGTGTTCTTGGTTCAACAATTAGATCATAACTTACAGCTTATACTTAAGAATCTCAATTTTGATTACTTACTTGAATGTGTAAGATACAAGAAAGAGATTGTTGGATTTGTTAAATAGAAAGATAAACAAGTTGATAAAAGGTAAAAGAGAAAGTATCTTCCATCAAATAAGATATTTTCAAACTGAATAGTTTACCTTTATTTTTAATCATCAAATTTGATAATATACATTTGTTTTACTAGGTTTGAGCTATATAGATCTTATAGTAACCCTATTTTCCTTCTTGCTCAATGGATATTTTGAGCATACCTTTGCTAAGAGTATTACTCATTCTATTTTTCATAATCAATTGCTAACTCAGTAAACACTGTTTTCTGTCATACAATGCCTTTATTTCATACTATTAATATATCTCCAGGTAGAAAAAACAAATATATATATATATATATATATATATATATATATAGTCTAGTTGAAACTTTATTAGTCAATATCAAATTAATAAAGAATTCACTTAAATGGAACATAAACAATATATGTCTTTTACACAAAAATCTGTATATAGTTTCCAACTATGTATCCAATGTTTGTTCTTCCCTATGTAAAAGATAAAAATGAACACTAAGTTCATATTGTTAAACGTACTGTCATACAGTGCAGAATTAAGGAAGAAAGTAGAGGAAAATAGTATCTTTAAGGTATTAGTAATAGGCACATTTGGTTTTGAGTACTTGTGTTGATACTTACTAGTTATGTGACTTTTCTTTTGGTTCTAGGTGTGTCAATTTTACAACACTGACCTTGGTATCAGGACTGAGTGGATCAGCAAATGAAGTCCAGAGAACTCTGATTCACCAGGAGAAAGATTCATAGACAGTTAATAGATAAAGAAAATGTTGTATTCATATGCAATGGGGTATTACTCTGCTATAAAGAAGGATAAATTTGAATCATTTATAGGATAATAAATGCACCATAAGACCAGAATACTAACTGAAATAAATGAGTCATGCAAGCTTAAATATCACTTGATTTCTCTTATATGAGAAACCCAAAATATAAATAGATTAAAGAGAAAAATAAAAGACAGGTAATAGGAATCAGAGAGAGCTCTTTTGAAAATGGGGAGAAGACCAAGAATTGGAGGAGGAGGGATGGAAGGGAAGGTAAAAAAAATTAAGATGTTTATGTACATGTATCAACTCCCACATGAATGCAATCATTTACGTACTGTAAACATACACTGAAATGTTAAAAATAAAAAATCAGAAGAACAGGAAAAGACTGAGAGATTGAAGTTTTCCTTAAAAGTAAAAATTTCAGTAACAAGAACAAGAAAGGTAGATTAACAGAAAATTCAATATATGTTATTTACTTTGCAAGATTCAAGATCCATGAAGCAATATTTTCATGTGTCTGCATGCTGGATACTTTAAAAACATAAACTGAGAACACATTAAATTATTCCTTAAGATTTCCCTTAAATGTGTCTCCTCTTAAATCTTAATACCCAAGTATTTATCTCTAACTGGTTTCTAGAGAAAATGTTCTTCAAAATCCACTGAAGAAATGGCTACAGACATGCGTAGTAGTATTTACCATTCTTTAAGTGTTTCATCATTTTATGTTGGTGCTTCATTATCTCAGTTATCCTAGCACACGTTTCCTAACAGATCTCTATGAGACTGGGCATTTAATTGGAATGGAAAGCTCTTGTGCATACTTTCCAGAAAACATCCATGTCAAAGCTGGACTAAAGACAAAAATTTTGTTAGACATTGATATCCTGAAAATATCTACTGTATAAGAACATAACCATTTCCAAAGAAAATATTTTCTTTGTCAGAGAGCACTTAATAGCATCTAATAAAGATTAGGTGAGACTAATTGCCCTAGCTTTCTATTTCAAGAAAAGAATGTATGTGGAAAAGATTTGATATTTAATTATCTTTGGACATATTTCTTCCTTTGTATTTAAAACTAATGCACAATTTCTGAATCCGATCTATTTTCACTTTTGATATATATGTACAAAATTTCAACTTCACCCAGTAAAATGTTCCTGGAAGTTTATTTTAGTATGATTCTTATTCTTTTTGTTTTTCCTTTTTGTGTAATGGAGATTGAATCCAGGACCTTAGCATTGAGTTTTTAACTTTAAAAAACAAAAAACAAAAAACTCACTCATTCCTTTTGGTTTTATTGAACAACAACTTTAACTCTTTTAGTAAACTAAAAGGCTACTTAATTGTACTGATATAAAATAACAATACATCAATAATATTATTTTAGGATTCTTTTGCTAGAAAGCGACAGAGAACCAATCAAAACTAGCTAAAGCATAAAAGAGGAATGTAATCCAACCACGGAGAAGGCAGGGAAATATCAGCATAGCCTTGTTCTAGCCATAGTTTCTGTTTTTCTCTGTGTATCACTTATAACCTCTTCAAGTATCTTACAAAACAACCAAATCTGTGGAGCTAAGAATACAATCCCTAATAGTCTTCCAGATCATTTTTATAGCTTGGATAATATCAGTTTGAAAATCACTGGGGGGAGACTGGTTAGTCTGAGGTCTCCGCTGCCTCTGGAGCAGCTGTTCTCTGTAGGAGTAGCACAGTCAAGGGATAAGGGATTCTGGAAATTGACGGGGGTACTTTTGTTGGTTATAACAACTGGAAAATACTATTGGCATTACTGGACAGAAACCAGATGTAATAGATACCTTGAAATACATGGAACAATCACACAAAACAAATTTTCCTTTTGCAAATGATGTCCTAATATCCCACTAGATATTTGTGTAATTTTCTCAGTCCAGAATATAACCATTTTTATATAAATAAAATTGTTCACATGTTAGTATATGTTGATATATCTCAAGAATCAACATTTTTTTGGTTCAAAATTTTATCTATATATTTTTTATTTCAGAATTACTGCATCATCAAAATAACATGATATCTGAGTCATAAATACAATTGATATAAATCCATGTCAACTGGCAACTGTAATATTCATAATAAGAAAAAAGTAAATGAAAAATATGACTTTAGACTGCAGAAACAAATTTTAGCAGTAATTTACAACACATTTGAGTGGATTAAGACAGGTTCTCAGGTTGATTTTTTAAAAAATCTAGTAATGTTCTCTTTGAATCATGGTATAGATTAATACCAGTTAGTGCAATCTTTTTCTTACCAATATGTGACCAAAGTAGTACAGAAATTGAGAGAAATTAAATAAACTTAAAGAAATTTGACAAAATAATTCTGTTTGTCAAATCTAGCAATAAAAACATAGGCTTATATTTTGTATGAATTTGGTTGTTTCGCTTTCTTGTCTAGAAAACCAGATTTACTGCCCTTTGCAACATAAAATATATTAGAAATAGAATAAAAAATTTGATGAGATTACATAGTTTATGTTCTCTGAAAATAATAGAGTAATAACTGAAGTCTAACAAAATTCCATATGTGTAATATGTAAATATCTAAAATGAAATGTAAGAAAAATGATAGAATATTTGCAGTTAAATAGCATAAATACTCTGTAGTCAAAAATACATGCTTAAAAACAAAAATTGAAACATAAAATAAAATGGAATTAGGCGTGCATCTTAAAAAGTTTGAGAATCAGCACAAAGTAAAACTGACAATAGCAAAACAAATAAGAAGAGAAAGTACAAAGGAAAAAGCAAAAATCAGTAAGATACAGAACAAAAGAATAACAAAGAATATTCGCAAAACACAAAACTGACAATTGAACAAAATAAAATGAACCTCTGGCAAGATAGTTTAAACAAAACATGATGTGATATAAATAAAATATATTCTATTTCTAAAAAGGAAAATATTCTAGACACAAAAGGTCTTTTGAAATAATTAAAAAATGTATCAAAAGTCCATAGACACGTTTGAAATCAATATACCTCCTTATAAAAAAGACCCATGAAAAGAAATACTGGCCTCAAAATAACCTCAAAATCTAAGTTCAACTACTTTATAGGTGAATTCAATAACATTTCAAATAATATTTAATACATAATTCTTATCTTTTGCAAGGGTGAAAAAATCTTTTGCTATGATCCATAACTCAGTATACACACAACAGGAGGGAGGAAAATGACTTCTTAGCGAACTAAGAGAAAGCAAATTCCTCAATGCGAATATGATTACTAGCTATGTAGATTGTGAAGCATTCATTGCTCCAGGGATTAGCTTGGCAGTTTTTTTCTAGTAATTATTGCCCTGGGTCACCACCATTCTTACCTGATTTTCCTTGAAACAAAACAAACTCTGTGAGTGTGTGTGTCTGTGTAACAAATGTGTATAGTGAAACACAAATACTTCATACGTGTGAATATCAATAATATCAAAATTGTCTTGTGTTTTAATCAAACAAATTGCTTTTTAAGTAAGCTGTACAAGTTGGAAAACTGATGGGAGGCTATGAATTGTATTTTAAAATGCCATAGAAGTGATCATACTTTGTTTTGTCCTTATTTACCAAAGAAATCCTTCCGTACAAAATTGACAAAGTGGGATCTGCTATTTCTTTTAAAGCTGTCTTCTTGTCAATAAAGTTTACACATTTAAATGAATAGTACTCTGTGTAATTTTCAGATTACATTGCACATTTGCAGCTGGAACAGATACTAAAAACTGCCATAAAGTGTGCTCACATTCTATGTATAACAGCTGCTTTAAGAGTTTTCATATCCTACACATTTCCATTTTTCTTTTAAAGGCACATTTTTTAAGAGTTCTAGTTATGGGGGTAGGATATTCCTTCTTTGATTTGGTTTGAGATAAGAGTTATCAAATTTGGGACAAAAGGATTCATGTCTTTATTGTTGCTCAATGAATGCTCAGGTTTTATGTTATCGAAGTGTAAAATGAATAAGGTACTGATTAAATGTAAAAAGCAACACAAAATAATGAAAATAATTTAAAAAATGCAAAGATACTGGAAAAAGTATAAAGCTGCTCACAAAATGAGGCTTGTAGCTTGAAGAGTATCAGAAAACTGATGTTCATATATTCTCCATAGCACTAACTTATCAGATCATGCCTAAAATATTGATCATACTAAACTTCAGTTTAGTTATTTATTAAAAAAATTAATAAGCGTATCTATTACATGAAGCTTTTATGATAACTAAATGTCATAAAATATGAGAGCACACCTAGTATAAGGTAGACACTTGATAGGTCTTACAGATTTGAGTCTCTAGCAAATCTTTTCTACTGTGCATTATTGAGAACACAGTTGTGTGCACATGAGCTCAACCACAAGTGAATGAAGAGTGGCACTCATTGGAAACAGTCATTGAAGGTTATCTGCTGACTTGAATTCCTGGGATGACTTCAGGACATTCAAGTTCACCACAAAACTCATCCAGGGAATCATTCTGTCATCAGTGGTTTTGAGGCATTTTTTAAAGTTTCATTCTAATCACTGAGAAACTTGAAGAGATTAGCTAGTTGACAATAATGATAATCACATTTTTACTAGTGCTGTAATCTGAGTGGCTCTGATTTCTTTACCCTTCTGAATTTACCCTTTCCTCTGACATTCAGAGAAATTAAGCCATGCCCACATCTAGATTTTTGCAAGAAATCTAGTCTTCTTAAAAATATTTTTGAGTATCCCTGTGGGAAAAATTTCGTATCATTATTCGAACTAAATTTCTACACCTAGTTTTCTTCTTGAGAACCTCTAGTTACGTGTATACCACTTCTCTATGCTTCTGTGGCTCCTAATTACAAATCAAGGATTAGGTTTTCATAATTAGGATGGAGATTGAATTTTTATTCATTCATAATTCATGCATTCAAAGCTATTGTCCAGGAACTCTGATCATATAAAGGATATAGCAGTAATCACGACTGATAGTTCCTGATATCCTGAATGTATAATCAGCTAGGAGAGATGGCTATTAAACAAAGAATTATATCATAATTTTGGTAGTTGTTTAAGATACGTCAGTTTCTGTAAAAGAATACATTAAGGGGATTTAGTCTGATCTAAAAACCAAAGAGGACTTCTCTGAAAAACTAACAAACTGAAAGGTTAAGCAAGAGTTAAGCGTTGCTCAGGGAAAGGAGGAGTATTGCAGTCATAGGTAACTGCACAATGAAGGTCATGAATGGGAAGGATAATTGATGAACTCAAGGAGGCCAGGTCAATAGAAGCTATTGACTGAGAAAACAAAGGTATAAAATGAGGCTGGAGCAGGAGGCAGGGCCGAAATCATGGAATAGCTTACTTGCTTTATTAAGAATTTTGGTATGTGTCCTTTAAAAAAATTAGAAGACATGTATGATTGTTTAAAGTTTGACTATGACACATCTAAAATGATCACTCAGCATTTATAAAATAATAAGCATTTTGAATTAATGGATTTAATATACACACTCATCTGTGAAAAAAATTCTTAAAATTTTGCCCTTAAAGTTTTGGTAAATAATGTTCTTCTTGGCTGCACAAAATCAAAATATTGTCCTCTACCAGAGGAATCTTCTGTGCAAGAGACAGAGCTCAGTTTCCTATTGGAGAGGCCTGCTGAAGGGAAGAATATTGAGAAAGTGAGACTGTAATACACTCCATAATGTTCAGAAATTATTTCAGTGGAACCAAAAGTGCAGGAAGGGACTGTGGGTCCAGTTTTGATTGGAAAAAGCCTTTGCTTTGTCCTTGCAGCAATGAGAGTTAAACAAATGAAATCTGGGACATTTCACAGATCTGTCAGAAAACTGAAATCTTGGGATAAATAGCCATAACAGAATCAGGAAATACATTCCAACGATCTCATCTGAGATCTACTTATCTGGAGCAGAAATTGTGCGGTGTCAGAGCTGGTAGAGATACTTCAGTAGTAATTGACGAACTTGCTGGAAGCTGATTTTGAAGCTACTGTGAGAGTCAGAAACTTCGGGGGCAATAGAGTTAAGGGAGTATATACACTTTTTTTGAAAATCTTTGTCTCTAGGAATTCTGAAAGTTTCTTCTAATAAGATCTGAGAATGATCCTCTTGGCTGTGGCAGGAAGAGGGAAGGGTAATCACCGTGAAATATATTCCTTCAACTTCTCTATATCTAAGATCTGCTTTACAGATAAAAAGACTTTGCTGAAGCTTTCTGTCAGGGCAGGACAAAGGAATTTTTCTACTGTTGCCTTCTCCTGCCTTTCTGTGTCACCCAAGTGGGAGGAGGGAAATCATAGTCAATAGTGTTCAGGCCTTAAAAGAAATAGACCGGGAATTTTGCAGTCAACTAACAGAGCAAGAATTGTGGGGAAAGAGCTGCGCTATTAGGCTAACACTTGTGAAGTTACAGTGTTGGGACACAGAGCCACATAACAACTGAGAGTTAATTGTAACACTACTGAATGCTGTAAGTCACCCAAAATTAACAACTGCAACTATAAGGAACCAGAGAAACAACAGTGACTTGCACCTGAAAAAGCTTGATGAGGGGAATTGGGGAAGAAAGAAGACCAAAGAAGGACATAATAAGAGGAATTTGAAGCTTGTGACACCTACAGCTAGAGCAAACATTAACACAACCCAAGTACCATTCAGATTAACATGCTTAGAAATCCTACATCAAATAAAAATTTACCTCAGTTCCCATTACCTGATTCAATGTGTCTGGCTTCTGACAAAAAAATCACAAAGTATGTCAAAGGCAAGAAAAAACACAGTCTAGCAAGGAGTGTACCAAAATATAATACTGATAATAGAATTATTGGACAAGGAATTTAAGATGACTATTATAAATATGGTATTGGTTTTAAGGGAAAAATAGACAACATGTAAGAGCAGATGAATAATGCAAACAGAGATATGAAAAATCTACAAAATAATCAAAAGGATGTTCTGGAAACAAAAAGCACTATAACAGAAATGAAAAAAGCTTTCAATGGGCTTATTCATAAACATGATAGAGTTGAGGAAAGAATTAATAAATTAATGATATATCAATGGAAACTTCCCGAACTGAAATCAAAAAAGAAAAAGTGAAAAAAAAAAAACAGTGAAGACTCTCAAGAATTGCAAACAATTAAAAAATGTTGAATATTTGCATATTTTCAAACACAGAAGAAAAAATGGAGCACGAGAAATCTTAGAAGTAAAACGTGACTTAGAACATCTTAAAATTAATCAGAGACACAAAACTATAGAGCCAGGAATCTCAGAGAATATTGAGCAGGAAATATACCAAACACACATATATGCACCTAATCACGTGACCTATTGATTATAAAAAACTAGGCAAAGAAATTTTGAAAGAATACAGAATCAGAGGAGAAACATCTTCCCTAGTGAAACAAGGATAACAATTATAGCAGACATATATAATACACAAAAGTCAACAACTTTATTCAAATCATCAAAGGCTGAAACAAGATATCCATCTACAGATGAGTAGACACACAAATTGATGTATCCATGTAACAAAGTATTACTTAGCTATAAAGAGAAGTCATGAGCCACAAAAAAATGAGTGAACATTAAATGCATATTTCTAAGTGAAGAAAAAAAAAAGCCTGAAAAGGCTACTTACAGTTTTATTTTTATTACTGACATTATGGAAAAGAAAAACTATAGAACAGTAAAACACTAGTGGTTACCAAGGGGAGAAGGCACAATAAATAGGTGAAGCACAGGGAATTTTTAGGGCAATGACACTATTCTTTATAATACAGTAATCATGGATTGACAATATAATGCACATGTCAAGACCCATAAAACTTTGTAGAACCAGAAAGGAAACTTCACACATTTTTTTTCTGTAATCGTTTAAGACATCAGTGATTCCTAGGAAAAAAAGAAAACTAAACGAGAGAATCTAAATGTATCACAAAAGTATGTAAAAACCCTACTGAAGTATTTGGGTATAAAAAATAATGATGTAATTAATGCTGGAATTAGGTGGAATCTATAAGACTGAAGGTAAAAGGAACCACTTATATATAAGCACTATGCTGGTTAAATCTGTTTCCTATGGTGGGAAGGGTTTTCAATTGTGATACTGTCATACCTGTATACTAGAATTGAAAAATTATGTATATGGATGGTGGGGGCCAGTTTCCTGCTGCTATAGTGAGAATGTACAAATAAGCAAAGAAAAGAGCCTAAAATGATTCATGTAGTAATTGATTCATGCTGTTGACATCAGAGAACTCATGTCTACCTTACTATAACAACTATGTACAGAGATATGTATAGACCAGTGGTGGTGAATCTATGGCACGAAGGCTGCAGTGGGCTGTTTGTGCCACTGAAAGTTCTAAAAGGTTTGCCATCACTGTTATAGACAAATGTAAACATCAAAGGTTTATATATAACCAAACACTTCTTCATTCCATCAGCATGGTTTCATGGCATTGGTAGTAAATACACTTCAGTAGCATACTCAGGGGTCCCTGAGGGACCATTTGAAAAAACTCTCAGTGTACAAAACTTTCTCAATATGAAAGATCACTTTTTCTTGAAA
>RJWT010017898.1:0-19131 GCA_004365215.1 Cuniculus paca
ATGACTCCCTATGTTCATAGTTCTTCGCAATTTTTTAAAAGGCTGCAACCCTAAATTGACAGGGACTTCTTTCTCCTTCTTTCCCTTGCCCTGCTCCTTTTTCTTTTCTAAGGTTCAAGTCACCAGGGAAATTTAGAGGAATTATAGGTTTCAAAAGAGGTTTGAGACTTAGCAGTGATTCTGCAGAAATGAAGCCAGATCGCAGAGCTGGTAATTGCACGTGGCTAAGCCATTGTCCCTCCAGGCACAGCCAAGGATGTGCCGCACAGCCACAGTCCCAGCCCCAGCGTTCTCAAGGGTGGTAACAGGAAAAAGGTGTGGCCGAGGACCCTGGAGAGGGTCGTCTGGTATTTCTGCTGCAGCTGTCCCCACAGGAACCTAACTGGGAACACGCAAGGCTCTCTTGGGGAGACCACAGGGAGCCTGGACAAGTCAGCAAGAGGCAAGGTGGGGACTGAAGGCCACTGGTGCCTGTGAAAACTCTGTCCTGGCCTTGAGAACTGACAGGCTCCACCAATGAGACCCCTGGTCAGAAAAGACCCCAAAGGAGAAGATTTGAGACAACCAGCTCTATGCCCCGGAATTCAGGGCACATGTGAGAGAGGAGGCAAGAAAGGGTTGGTGGGCGGAGATCAAATGACATTTTCTTCCCACAAAGTGAAGCTGAACCTGTTTTCTGGAGTGCCCGGAACCAGAAGAGCAGCATCCTTCCTGTCTCCCTCCTGTGCCAACGTGGAGGAAAGCTGGGCGCCCCCTTGCTTTTGCTTTTCTCCCTATCACTCTGCATTACCCTCATTCCGAGGTCTGTGAATGAAGCCAGCCAGCTTGGAAAAGCAATGTGTGGAAGTAAATGTTCAGCAATCACTTTCATTTCTCTATCTGGAAACACAGCCACTGAGGAGTAAGCACTCGCCCACCCCCTAGCAAGGGCATGGAAGCCACAGGTCCTCGCTAAGAGGCGAGCAGGTGGAGATACTTAACTACAGGCTGCACACTTTGCGGCTTAGACAGCTGGATGAAAACCAAAAGCAAAAGTTCCATCAAATGTACAGATGTTTCCAACTACCCACATGTTGGGTGGCATGGAGTCCCAGCTGCTTCGTCTACTTAGAATGGAAAGAACTTTCCATGACTCTTGGGAGTGCTGGATTTTCACTCATTGTTTGGACGATTTCCCTGTCAGGTCACTTGACTCTGAGACAGTGCCATCCTCTCTAATGGTGGGACAGGAACCTAATAGACCTTTCCAGTCTGTTCTCAGCCCCTCACAGGTGTCCCTAAAGAAACCCATATGCTTTTATCAACCCACCAGGAGTGGTGGTCCCCAGGGCAGCACAACCCATCCAGAGCTCCCCACCCCCAGGCGAGCTCTGCTGACCTCAGAGGCTTTGGCCCACAAGGGGTTAACTGGACCTTGCTCCTTTTGGTTTTATCCAACCCTGCCTGTCATGAATGTTTTCACGTCAAGATATGAAGAACAGCCTGCAAATAGCCTGGGTCACCCGTGAGCCATTGTGCTCAGCAGGTTCCAATTTGCTCTCTTGCCATCGGCTGCCTCCCACTGACGACGGGCTGATTAGATTCTCATGTTCTCATCACATTTGTGTTATGTTACGTCATATCATATTTTAGGATGCCGCTCAAAAGTGGGTTTGACGGGTGATATTAATTTTTGTTCTTAGAAGCAGGATGTCTCTTCCTCTTCTTTCGCTACCCAGCCCCTGACCGGGCACCTGCTATCAATTTGGCTAGCATGTGATAGAATTCTCAGACCTTGCTGGTTGCTCCTGATGGCTCCTTCCATGTGTGCCATGGGGAGGTGATGCCCTGCAGAGAGCGACAAAGCCAGGTAAAAAGTACTCACCACGTGGCATTGGGTAGGGTGACCAGGCACCTTCCAGGGACAGTGGTGCAGCACCAGGGAGACAGTCCTCATTGCATATGTGGCTCTACCAAAGTTAAAGCTGGGATCTGTGTTTGGTGACGTCTTCCTTTCCCTCACCTTGCTTTTAGATGGGATGTGAGCCCAGTTGCACAGCCATTCGTGACCCATAGCGGAAGCACCAAAGCATCGCTTTGTGGGTGCACGGTGAGAGCTTGGAGCCAGGCTCTCGTCTGCTGTCACTCTGCAGGCCCCAAGACACCTGTCCCATGCTACGCCCAGAGCAGTGCCTTCGCTTACCTCTGAATCCGTTTCCATTGCCACTGGAGCAGGCAGGTGAAGGGGAGCCTTGGGGCCTGATGACAGGGGCAAAGGCACTCTTCTGTTTGACAGCAGGAAAAACTGAAGAGGAAAATGGGAGGATGGAGGACGTGCTGGAAGATCCAACGGTGGGACTCGATGACATGACTGGAAAGCAAATGCACAACTCTCTTCAGAACCAGGACTCATCTAGAAATTCAGATCCTTCTTCGATACACCCACTCAGCACAGTTTTATTGAGAAATTGTTGATTTCAAGGTGTTCCAGATTCTAGGAATTTTTTTTTTGAAGTGGAATGTGATAACAATCTCCCTGTGTCCAGGGCAGGTGGGGTGAGCAGGGGACCAGACACATACAACTAGTAATGTGGCAGTGATCTCATTGGAGGGATGCAAGCAATGCCATGGAGCCACAGAAGACAGAGCGCTCTTCTGCCTGGGGGGCTGGGAGGCATTGGCAGGGGTGACTGTGACAGGGCTTTATTCATGAGCAGAAGCATGGCATGGGGACACCAAGACCCACCTACATGCCTGAAAAATCACCCATCTCTCCAGCCTCAGAACCTTCTCCTGTACCCTACCAAGAAGGCCTGTCTGGGAGATTTGTGTCCCTCTAGCTCCTTCCAGGGCCCCAGAGATTTGCTGTATAGGGTTAACATCTTCACACAGAGAGCATCTCAATGGGCCACTTCCTCATTAAATGTAAAAGTTTATTAACATTTAGCAGATTGTCACCTCTCCTTGGACTTCCAGTGCTCCTGGGAAATAAAGCTGTAAGGCAGCCTCCCCTGACATACTGTTTAGGAAAAAAAAAACCACTAACATTAACAATATTAACATTAAAATGACTTAAGGGAAGCCAAAAGCTAACAGTTGTAATTTCCAAGAAAAATAAAGGCAATTTACACAAGGAAGGGTACCACCTGTTAACTTCAGATAACCCTTCAAGTTGGGTTGTGCAAACGAATTTTATCTCTTATGCTCCACTTGTTCAGAAGAGGAGTAAATTTCACAAAGATTTAAGAGACAAAAAGGAGGTGGATGTGACAGTATATGCCTGCAATCCTAGCACTCTGAGAAGCTGAGGCAGGAGGATTACAAATTCAAGTCCAGCCTGGGCAACTTAGCAAGAACCTGTCTCAAAATAAAAAATGAAAAAAAGGGGGGAAGGGGATCGACAAAATGAACTGAGGGTCAAATATTTTGATGTCTTATGCTAAACATATATAAAATTATAGTTGAGGCTATGCTCCCTCAACTGCATATATAAAGTATTCATAGAAGTCACCTCCAGCACAATGCCTTTTATACCGGAACTATAAACCAAGGACATCCAAAAAACAAAACAAAACAAAATCAAAAAAACAAAGCTCTCTCTAAAAACTACTTATTCTTATGTAGTCCTGGTCCTGATTTTAAAAACTCTGGAGAAAGAAGTAACTGAGTACTTCTACATCTCTTTCTTCAATTAATATAAATAAAAGGAAAAAAGTTAGAAAGGAATCCAGGGAGAGCCTCATATAATACTTGAAGGACTGCATGCATAAGAAATTGGGACAACTATTATACCAAGAAAGGATGCAGGGCTAAGCACTAGGAGTAGGTCTTACCAAATTCTAACCAAAATCTCTTCTTCCAACCTTAGTTTCAGTCTCCATGAAACCAGGAAACAAAAGGCAACTTCTTGAGGCAGGAAGATAGTTGCTAGTTTGAGGCCAGCCTAGGCTACAAAGTGAGTTCAAGACCAGCCTGAACTGCATAATGAGACCCTGTCTCAAAAAGACAAAAAAGGCGGGGGGGCAGGCGTTGGGGGGGGGCTCTTCCTTTTGCATAAGGCACTGAATCCGAAGCAGAAGAGAAGCCCCACTCGGGAAGCTCTGGTTCCGACCACAGACTACTGTGCTACACGATTCCAGAGGCAGCGGCAGCAGACGCCGGCCTCTGCCGAGGCGAGGAGAGGGAACTTCCAGTGCAACCAGAGCTTTCCCACACGCGCCTTGGCCAGTTTATGTACCTCATCAGTCCCACTTTTACACACGCTTTTAACTTAATAATGGATCCCAACCTAGAATGTGGCTCAAATGCGTTTGCTTCCTAGGAGAAGGTGTTGTCCAGGCTTTACTATGTGACGTGAAGAACTGCTGCAGAGTTGAATCGACACAGGCCCTTTTAAATATTTTTTAACATAACTTTTATAAAAATGCCAAAATAATTTAAAATTTAGTGCAGCTCTACCTAAAAGGAATTTTAATTCATGTAGTTTAGTGAACACAACTCCTGTGTTTATGTTTCAGTAATGAGACTGTAAGAGTCAGAAAGTTTTGTTAAAATTTTCTTTTAAGTAGAAAGGGGGGATTCATTTGAGATATTGAAAGTTATGATAAACCCACCCCAATGATGTTAGTTTTGTGCTCACACAGAATAGGGAAACAAGTCCTTGGAGCAAAAGAGTCCAAACACAGAGCTGGGTATGTAGGAGAATTGAGACTTAGTAGGTGACATGTCACATTACATTAGTTGGGAAAAAATCCATAGAAACAATACAGTAGCAATTTGGAGACTCAGATGTACAGTATATCCTCATGCTCATCACCAAAGTAAATCTAAAAAGATTAAGCAGCATCTGTGAAAACAAAATCATAAAAGCACTAGTAGAAAAAGTAGGGAGCTTATACAATTTGCATAATTCTTTCAGCCCCAAAGCCTGAACTGAAATTCACAGAATGGATTTGATGTATACTGAAAAACGTGTAAGACACACACTGAGAGAGAGCGAGAGAGAGCGAGCAAATGACAAGTTAAAACTGCAACACTCATTTAGATATGTTCGTGTCCTCAATAGCTAGTATGATTTTGTAAGTTAATTAGAAAAAGGAAACAACCTCAATAGGAAAATGGGCAAAGGACACAAAAAGGAAGTCACAAGAGGAGGAATGAGATGACCAAGAGACCCATAGAGATGCACTCAAACTGATTAGTAATAAAGTGCTAATTAAAAGGATAACAAGATGTTATTTTCCACTTACTAAATTAATAAAGATTAAGAAAAAATTCATAGGACAAGGGAACATACATTCTCTATCTTCTGTGGGAAGAATCAATCTCCCTGAAGGGATTTTGGCATTGCACAGTAAAGTATTTTCAAACGAGCATATCCTTTAACTCACTAATTTAATCTCTAGAAATTAATCCCAAGGATATAATCACGAATATGCAAAAAAAATGGA
This sequence comes from Cuniculus paca, assembly GCA_004365215.1. Lineage (NCBI taxonomy): Eukaryota > Metazoa > Chordata > Mammalia > Rodentia > Cuniculidae > Cuniculus > Cuniculus paca. The sequence goes on from RJWT010017898.1 coordinate 5,430, forward strand.
TCCAAGGGTGTTTCAATAAAAATGAAAAACTGAGAAAAATTTAAGTGACCCTCACTAGAGTAAACTATGTTAAGTCCACATGATAAAATATTATACGAACATTAAAACCAGTGTTGGAAAAATATTTAATGTGGAAATATATTCTTCCTCAGATGGAAAAAGTCAGTTACATAATAACATATACATCAAACCCACTTTCATTTAAAGAAAAAATACATATAACAAAATGTAGACGTATGGGATGTATACACAAAGTTTCAGCCACGATGTCTCCGGCTGATGAAAGTATGAGGATTCTTAAATTATGAGGATTCTTAAGCTTTTTTATTAGTCTCTGTTTTCAAAGTTTCTTTTTTTATAACAGACATGTATTACTTTAATGTAGGAGAAACTGATAAAAGCTGTAAAAACTTAAAAACAGAAAAATTTCTCTCATTGCTAAGAAACAATGAAGTCCTCAGCAGTTAGCATAACAGCTTTCCCGAATGATAGTAAGCTTTCTCTTTGATTTAAAGCTTTCCTGTCTGTAAACGAAGTTTGTCTATTAACTCCCATAATACACAAAAAGCAGAGCCTAATACTCTCAAATTTCTATGGAAAGCATGATGCCTGTAATTAATTGCTGAAAGCAAACATTTTTAATATCTGTACTCCATTCTTGGGACCCAGGTCTGCACCACTGAAGGATTTTACGGAGCCTGGCTTCGTATCTGTGACTCTAGTAACTCGGCCAGCTTCCATCCTTCCCTGCTTTCATTGATTTGATGGCAGAATCTCATCAGATGTGCATCTGGAGAAACCCTGCAGCTTTCAAACTATATCCGTCCCCGACTACAAAGATGTATTTCAAAAATTAACAATGGTTATCTCTGCATAAAAATAGTATGTCCTTTTTTTTCACCTATACCTACTATTCAAAATGTCTGTAATAAGAATGTTATTATTATATAAGTTTTTTTCCTAAAGAAGTATATCAAAATGTTATAAAAGAGGTTTTTATAGTGGGAATATGCTTTCTTTTAAAAATTATGTCCATATGTTCTACATTTTCAATAACGATCATTTAGTATTTTACGATAGAGAATGTTTTACTACTTATTTCTGAAAATATAAAAATATTGAAACCCAGAGTCTGGTCTCAGATTCTGTAAGTGAAGTAGGGATCTCAAAGGACGGGCTGGCTTCCCGCCTGTATGGATCCTGTCCCATACTTTGGGTTGGCCTCGTGGTTGCTCTACTTTGGAGGCAGCAGTCCCCATGGGTGTTGCAGGCTTGTGGGGCAGACCATCTTGGGGGACAGCAGAACACACCATTTCAGGAAAGTTGATCACACATACTTCCAATTGAGAATTTCTCTGGACATCTATCTCTCTATGGATAGAAGCCAAACTAACGGCAAGCACGTCTGGGCCAGAAATCTATGTGAATGTGGAGAGCTCAGGAAAAACTACTTTTCTTCTTACAAGGATTGATTGGCTTGCACGGTCCCAGCTGGAACTCACCGGGCACATATCCTCCTTTGCACCGAGCCATTGCATTTGCTGGCGCTCAGGGGTCTGTCAGCATTTCATTATAACCCCCTATTGTCAGGGGCTCAGAATTCAGCCATAAAAACTTGCACTGAGCTGGAACTTGGCACACACAGCTACCGCCAGGAAGTGAAGTTTGTATGTAAAATTGAAAAAACATCTGTTTGGCCATTTTTTGAAGTCGTGTGAGAGCTAAAGCAGGAAAGATACAGGTTTTTGATACTCTGCGTTGACTGTAATGCAAGTCCAACCTGGCTGAGGGGCTGGCCTGATGTCTTCTTTAATCTCCCTGGCAAGTGGTTGCTCCATGGTAGGGCCCAGCTACATCAGACTTGTTTGAAAAAGGAGCACAGAAGCATAGGATTGTATTTGCAGACACAAACAACTGAACTGACAAAACGTTTCCCCTGGGCTGTGTGCGTGTATTTGTGTGTGTGTGTACAACTATTTCCCAGAGAACTGAAGACTTCATGGGTTAGAAATACAGGGCAGGTGCCCCTGCCAGGAACTCCACTGGGTATCTGGTATTTTTGCAGTGGAGGAATTTGACTGTAACTGATGCTCTGTTTGGAATCCCAAGCCCAGTGTACAACTTCTTCAGATGCTTCCTGAGAAATGGAGGTGCAAATGCTGACACCCAGTATGACAGGAGCTAAGAGGGGGCCCTCCCTGTCTCTCCCACTTGTCATTAGGCAGTACGCATTCCACTCTTCCTCTTTTTCCTCTTCTGTTTATATCATCTCATTTAAACAGATGATTTAAAGATTTTTTTCTTGTGGCACTGGGGTTGAGTGACCAGGAAATCACTTGCTGGAATGGGAAGAATTCCTACCAGATGAATTATCTAGTAAGAAACACCAGGCAATGAACACCCAACTGGGTCTGTATCTGAGTCTCTGTCTTTCTGTCTCTCTGTTTCTTTCTCTTCTACTTCCTCTTTTTTCTTCTCTTCTTCTCTACCACCACATCATACACTGTATTATTTGACTGACTAATTTTTAAATCTACAAAAATTGTCAAATGGAGGTAATTTAAATTGGTTCAGTCTAAAAATATGTAATAAATGTTAAATATTTTTATATCATTGAATAATTTTAACACATCATTCTGAGACTAGTGACAGGTGCTTTAGTCCCATCTGTACTATTTATTGGCTATGAATCCTTGAGTCTGTCACTTAACAGCTTCTCTTCTCTTACAAAGGAAATGATCAGGGTCATTATCACAGTAACAAGGTTACTGTGAGGATCTAACTCGACTCGCGATGTGAACATGCTTTGTAAGCTAGAAAGAATAACGCAATTGTTAATTACTCTTGTTGCTGATGTCATGATGATGTGACAGTATTTGCACAATGGCTCTCTTGCCAGCACACCACTTGTGGGATTGCTAAAGAGGTGGCCCTTTTACACAGTGGGGGCCTCGTCCACGAGAAAGTGTGGGAAAGGCCTCCCCCTGGTCTCAGCAGTAGCAATGTCCACATTCCTCCTAAGCTCCTTAAAAGAGTAACAGATATAAAGACATCTTACAACAATGTTCCTCTCTTTGCTTCAGCATTGTGTAAAGTCACAACCAAACTAAGGGCTCTCTTGAATGAACTGAATGTTATCTATGCTTGTTCTTGGACTTATAATTTTCCTAAACGTATTTTCTTCTTATAGCTCACTTTCATGTTAGTTTCTATTTTGTATATTTACACTGCCATTTGACTACTATAAATCTTCAAAATATTTTTGGAACAACGTAAGGTAAAAACAAGTAGGGAAATCAATCAGTCCATAATTTATTTCCTTAGAGCACTCTAATTAACCTGGGTCATATAACAAGATACCACATAGCACTCATGTCTCTGTAGCAACAGAATTCTAGCTATACTGAAAGAAACAACCCTCACTGCCCTCTGCTACTTGGTGCTACGTCTGCCCCACATGGCATTGTGTTGACTATGACTTGAACAGACAACCCTGAAATAACTCATGTGTGTTCTCAGGAAACCAAAGGCCCAAAGGCTGTGAGATGCAGCCTCCTCCCCATGTTGCTTCCTGAGCCATGGCTAACATGGCCGTGTGTTGACCTTGACATGCCCTTGCTCATGGCACAAGGGACCCACTCTGGGTGAAAAGAGGGCAAGCTGTGGGGCCTTGCGACAGCACTCAGCATTTCAAGAACACTGTCTTCGATCACTTGGACTCCCCATACCACCATGTCCCCTGCCTGGCCTGAAGTATTCCCTATGTAGGTTTGAAAAGCACACACTCTCTGGCTCCTGGGACTATTGTGTAAGCTCCTGAGCTCGCTCCCAAAGCGTCCCAAATGGGTTTTCACAACTTCCCAAGCCATTAACTCTGCTGTGAGGTCGCAGACGAAGAGGCTCTATCTCAGTATACTGTAATGTGACATGCAGTCAACTTCCACCTCTCTGGAGGTACTTAAGGGAGAGGAAAGTCATGCCATCAAGAAGAAAAATCAGCACAATGTGACCAAATAACTTGAAGCCATCAAGTCTGTGCCAAAATTGTCGCCTCACTAAATTCTGGCCCAACGATCTTGGGTAAATTAGCTAACTGCTGAGCACTCAAACTGCTTTGTCGATAACATGGAAATATTAACTTCAGAAAGTTCTTATAAAGATTAAAAAATAATACATCTAACAGTGACTAAAGAAAAATGCACCTATTCTCTTTCTTTCCTGTGGGGTCTTACATAGCCTGATGAATCAAAATCCAGTTGAGGGAAAAGAACTAAGGGTGGGAAGGATATTTCATCAGGAAATGGGCTTGTCTCCCATCAGTTAGTAAGACTCAGGAATGTAGCTTCTCTACCTCCCAACCTTCCAAAAGCTGGAACAGTAAAACCCAGAGACAGAGAGGCCTGAAGAGCCATGTGGATGGTGTGGGCACTTACTTCCATACGGGGAGCCTGTGGGTGAGCCATTCAGAAATCCTGGTGATCCGGGGACGCCTAGATTGGCCATGGGGACATTGCTGTAGCCATTCATACTGTTACTGGAGGTACTATAATTAGACTGCTGTGGTGTGGAGCTGGAGGAGTATCCTCGAGGGGAGATGCTGCTTGTGTTGCGGATGTAACCTTGATAAGGAAAGAAAAGTCCAGGTAAATCAAGCAGAACCCGCGGATAGCACAGGTTCACATGGGCCCAGACCATCACACCACCAAGCTACTCCTGGGCAGCCATGGGAGTTTGCATTCAGATTTATTTTTTCAATCAACAGCAGTTTTAGAAATCCATAAAGCATATACTGTGTGATATTTTGACACATGTAGACCATATAACAATGATCAAATCAGGAGAATCAACATATCTGTCACTGTATCTATCATTTCTTAGTGTTGGAAATATTTAAAATCCTCTCTTTAAACTATTTTGAAATATACAGCAAATTATTAACTGTGGTCACCCGACTATGCTATGCACACAAACTTACTCCTTATCTCTAACAGTATTTTTGTACCCAATAAGCAAGTCTTCTGCTTTTGATATCTGCTCTTTCTTTTTTCACACCTGCACTCAGCATCTCCAGCTTATATGAAGGAATTGTGGGAAAGCCTTCTCCAGTAGTATTTCATATGACATTGGAGTCCTTTGAGATATTAATTGGAGTCACTAAGAAAAGCACTTGTGGTCAGGTGAAGCAAGGTAGGCACATGCTATATACTGTGGCCATCTCTTGAAGATATACTAGATCCCACCTACTCTTTTGTAGAACAAACTCACCTTAGGCAAAAAGAATAAGGAAATCTCTTCAATACATGAACAATATTAGAGATAAATTATCCTAAGGTGAAGGAAAGTTCTATCAAAAGAGTTCCAACTGTGCATTAGGGAAGAGTTACTCCTTTTAAAAATGATTTATGATAGACTTGTACCAGCCCTTTAATAATAAAGTCGACCTCAGCAAAAAAATACACCATACACTTTATTTGTAAAAGTCTAGTTGTCGGTATAAGTTCATTGCTATATATTTATTTTTTTAATGGTAGCAAAGTTTTAATTAAAGGTGGGAAAAGAAACAGACTCTGCAGAGCAATTTGGGCCAAGTAAGAGTAGAATCAGAAGTACACCCTACAGTCTGAGGCCACCATGCAAAAGAGAATACAATGGCTCTATATATTTGTATATAAGGTAATACACAAAAGATATTACCAAATAAAACCAAGTTGTTCACTGTTTGTTATCAAGAAGAGAAAGCTGGGTGTAATAAATGCTAATGGTGATAATTAGCTTCTTTATTATCCAACCTGATTATAACAATAGCAGAAGTATAAGTTGTATTCAATTAATACCTGTAAACCTAGCTCCCATATGGCTAAACCCTTTTACATTTATAATAGGCAATCTTATCCTTGAATATTTCCAGTCAACGGGAACTACGTGGTACCCAGAAAGCTAGAATCTGACAATATATCACCTATGATGTTGAAATAATGGAATCCACAGTGGCATTGCTTATCTGGGGACACTCTCTGTTGGATGGTTGGACTCATGCTCTAACTCGTACTCCCGCAGAGCCAGTATCTTAAAGGTAGAATACAGGTTTGAATTCTAACTCTGAGAAAGGTAGTACCTTGATTATTTCCTTGTGTTGACTCTGAGATGCTGACTCCGAGCTGGCTGCCATAAGAATTGATTCCCATCATGCCGCTGTGAGCTGGGGAGCTGGAAAGAGCTGGAATCTGGCTGGGATTCCTGGGCACACTGTAGAGGGCTTCAGCAATGTCTGCGGCTCGCTTCAAAATGATGTCCTACAAAATGGCCGATTAGCGTGAGCATTTCATCCACTACAAAGAGACCAACTTAATAGAGTGTGAGATATCATGGTCTAACCTGGTTATTGTGGGGTGTACCATAGAGGGCCTCCACTAGATCTGCAGCTCTTTTTAATAGCATTTCCTGCAAAGAAAAGGGAAAGGTGTGGGGGGGGGGGCATACAATCAACAGTAAAACTCAAAATGACAAACTAGAGAAAATTACAGATAAAAATCAAAAGTCCCACACATCCCCTCCAAAGGTAAATAATTATCCAATAGGCTCAATATTTGATTTGACAGGTAGAATATAATCACTCATTTAAAACTCTCTACCAATATATATCTACATGAAGTTCACAGCTCTGTACAATGTTGTGCTGCCCCAGACAAAAAAGAAAGTCAATCAAACTGAGGGTGCAGTTGGTTAAAATTAGTATCGTGGAAATTCTATTATAAGCTACTTTCAGAGCATTGTATTGAAAAACTCTGGTACTCTAATTAACCAAATACTCTTAAAATGATTGATGGACCTGTGCTTAGCTGCTTGCCAAGGAGTTGTCCAGAGTACTGAAATCGTCTTGGCAATGCTTTCTGCAAAATTTTATTCCAATAAAGATGAATTCCTCCAATAATATTTCCCCCTGTTCACTTTAACCAGAGAGAATTAGTAATCACTAATCCCTCTCCACTCATTTTGTCTTTTCCACCTCCTGTTTTTTACAGCCTTTTAAATTGCTATTAACCTACTTTCCAGATATCATCTAATTTAATGGTGGGGCTGGGGATTTTTCCAGGAGGATAATAAAGGTGTGATATAGAAGCAACTAGTGCCTGAATTTTACTCCCAGTACCGAATAGAGAACAATATATTTTATAATTTGTACGTTTAAAGTGCAAGTATAAATGTCAACATTTAACAGTTTCTCATAAGTTGAATGACAACTAATAAAGTGATGTATTTTTTTTTAAAAAGACAGTTAACGTTATGGGTCAGATCTATAATGTAGTTTTCATTAGCAAGTTCATTGAAAAGTGATACATTTTACAATGTGTGGATGGAGGTATTTTTATCTTTATTACATGCTGATGTACAAATTAGTCCCTTAATAAATACTTGGTTATGGGTTGATGTCCTCCTGAAATTATGGGTAAAAAAAATTATATTTAAATATAAAGGAGTGAAAGCTCACCCTTTTAAGTAACTGTGTAAATATTTATTTTCATGAAATTGACAATGCTTTATCAATTGAATATTTTAGTAGCAAATTTATTTCATATCAAATTTTCAGATTTCATATTTCCCCCAAGATTAAACATATTTCATAGTTATAGAAATTTTATATTCATCTGGTATTTAAAGCCTAGCCAATTCAAGGTCTGATTAATTTTGAAGGGAGTTAATGGCTGGATTCATCTAATTTTGCTGATTTTTTTATAGAAATGTTTCCATGTCTATCGCCAAAGCATGTTACCTTTGCTAATCTCTCCGGATCTCCAGGATGCCTTGGGATAACTTTCTGCAGTCTCTGGAAGCCATAGTCTATGGTGGGCTCATTTAATGCTGAAAGACAAAAAAACCTCTCTTTGAGTTTGCATCCAGGCCATAAAGCAAAGCTTCTACTTAAGTCTTCACAAGTAGCAGGAAGTTTCTGGTGGTATCTTAGGAAATGATGCACAATGGATGCAGTCACTTGAGGGGTTTGCTATTGACACTGGTTAATTCACACACAAATTTGGAATTCATAATAATTTTTTGATTTCCTATTAGAATACAATTTCAAAATTCCAGGATTATTAAAATTATCTTATTATTTCTTCCTTAAGTACACACCCCAACAATTCTCTTCCCATTTTCTCGCATATACAACCATAGCACAATATCTTATGAAGATAATAAACTACTTTCACATTATTTACTCTTCTATTCTGCCTCTCTCCTCTTTCCCAAGCATAACTTTTCATCCACTTAGTCTTCTAAATATCACTTTTTGGCAATCATTCTCTCAAACATTAACATCCATGAATACATAAACATATGAGCTTTTTCTCACAAAACCCTTTTCTGAAAAAAAATTTAAAAAGTTTCTTTTGCTAAATATGTGTTCGCAATTTGCCGTTGTATTTAGCAACCGTACATTTTAAAAAAATATCGGCTCCCACTGCAAGGTCCGTGGGAGCAGAACTCACTTTGCTTCACCACTGAGTTCACCCGGTGTAGGCCCAAACCCGGCACGCAGCAGGTACTTAGCAATTCTCAAACGGGTGAGTGAGTGAGACATGACGGTGGTCAGTATTCCACTGCTGTGAAGAGTTTTCAGAGTTTGTTCCTTCATTCTTTCTTCTTCTTCTCTTCATTTTTCAAATTTGTTGTGTAAATTTTTTGTCTTTTAAATTAATGCAAGACAAAAGTACAGTAAAAGATACAAAAAACTAAATAATAATTGCCTTCACTCCTGTTAGGCAGCAATAAATACTGGAAGGTGAATTTTTTTAATCTTCCTTTTTGCACATGTATTTTACAAACATCTGTTGATATTATTCTCTCAAAACAACACCTTTTATTTAAAATTATAAATGATTTAAAATATATAGTAAAAATACAATCCTTTATAAATCCACCAATTAAGAGATGGCCAGGATTAATATTTTTACTTATATCCCTCTAGATTTAAAAACACACAACACAAATAATATTCACACTGTTATATAACCTACTTTTTAACCACTTAACAATACTGTATATCATCAACTTTCCCCTATGCTATTAAATATTTTATAAGATTATTTAAAATTCCTGCATACTTTTCCATGACATAGTCTATAATTTATTTAAAGAGCCTCCTAATGTTGGGCACTTAATGTGATCCTAATTTCTCACTATTATAAAAGTCAGAGCAATAGTTATCCTTTGCACATAACTTTAATTATTTCAATTGGAAAATGCCAAGAATTAGAATTACTGGGCCAAAAATTGTGATTTATATTTAAGTGCCTTTACATACAATGTCAAATTATTCCTTAGAAGTATATGTGAATTTATTCTCCCTCCAGCAATGCATAGTCATTTTATTTTGTGATAGTCATTACATTCTGTAATCAACAGTGATATTGACAATTTTTTTTTATGTTTGCTGTTCGTCATCTCTCTTCTTACAAACTTCTTAATATTTCCTACACTCTTTTCTATGGGGGATTAGTCTTTTCTTTTTACTTGTAAAAACACTTTATTAAGATTTTTAACACCTGGTCATCATGTAACATTATCACATCCCAATTTGTCCATAGGTGTCATATATAGAAAGGCCATCCTAATTCTGAGATCTGTTAAGTACACACATTTGCAGGTATGCACACACACAAAAAGGTACAGTCATGAGCCACATAACAATTCAATCAACAACAAGCCACATACCGCAGTATATACCCTAGAACCTAGGAGTGAGTGTAGCAGACTGTACCACCTGGTTTTGTGTGAATACACTCTATGATGTTTGTACAACCAAGAAATCACCTAATAACATATTTTTCACAATGTGGTCTCATTGGTAGGCAATGCATGACCATATGCATACAACACAACATATACAATATACATGAATTCTTAAATTATTTAACTTATCTAGGTTTCATGGAATATTAAGTATGTATCCTTGTCACAACTTTACATCACACATTATAGAGTGGTTTCCAGATATTCAATTCTGTTGCATCGACTCATGCTTATACTGTGTGTGAGAATCATATTCTTGTGGTTGTGACATGTGAAGTGCCATTCCACAAATAGACATGCTTTCAAAACCATTTTCCTCTCAAACTATCCATTTTTTCTTTCATGTGGACCTTAAGGAAATTTCAAAACATATTTCAGTTTCATTAAACCTGTAAGTAGAGAAAAATAATTGATCTTACAGTATCAATATCCCATCTTCTTTAGGTCACCAGAAAAGGGTATTGTGTTCTTTATATTGGTGTAAAGCTTTTTATTTTTTTATTTGTTTTACTTTTTTATTTTTTATTTTTTTGCGGCACCAGGGATTGAACTCATGACCTTGCGCTTGCCAGGCAGGCGCTTAGACCGCTGAGCTAGATCCCCAGCCCTGTTTCTGAGACAGGGTCTCACTATGCCATTCAGGCTGGCCTTGAGCTCACTTTGTAGCCCAGGCTGGTCTCGAACTCACAAAGATCCACCTGTCTCAGCCTCCCCAGTGCTGGGATTACAAGCGTGAGCCACCACGCCCGGCTAAAGCTTTTTATTTTGATATGATTTTTACTTCTGACTGTGAATATGATATCACCCTACCTTACCTTCTGACAGTTCTCCTAATGTCTAGAAACACTTCTGGTTTTCCGTATCTGTGCAAGTAGTACATGTGTGAGGATGGTTTGTAGCCATTTATGGTAGAGTCATTAAAAGAATCAACTTTAGAGTCATATAAGACTTCGGTCCGAATTCCAGTCTGACCACTAGTTTCTGTCATTTAAAACCTGTATCATGGTTGGTAATCAAAATTAATGAAAATAATTTATATAATGTCCCCTCAGAGTGCTTGGGGACAAGAAGATCATAACCAAAGGCAGTTACCATTATTTTAAAACCAACCTCTGACACATGGCACTGTATTTTTCCATTCCTTCTCTTTGGCTTTTATATTCATAACATTTACATATAATGATCACTTCTGCCTTTTTTATAGATATATTAATCCCTTTTAGTTCTTGTATTTACATTATTGTGTTGGCTAAAACTTCTCAAACAATATTCAAAAATGAGGATGATGGATAATTCTCACTCATTTTTCTCTAAACAGAAAAGACATTTCACAACCAAATATGGTATTCATTATTGAAGATAGATATTATTTATCATGTTTCAATCGAAATTTTATCAGGATGTGGTGGAATTCTAGAAAATTATAATCTGAAATCTTTTCATTTGACCCATTTATATTTTATATTGTATATTTTATAATATAGTATTTCACAATTAAACATTAATTCATGGATGTTGATATAATTTTCTTAGTATATTTATACATTCAATTTGCTGATTTTTTAATGATTACTGCTATGAGGATTAAATCAATCATATAACTAAGAATAGTACCCAGCACACAGTGATCACTCAAAGGTTGGCTGTTGTTAATGTTAGGGAATGACATGTTCACGTGAATAACTGGGATTTTGCACACCGTTCTGCTTGACATATGAATGGATCTTATTTCATACCAGCTTTGCAAGTAATATGAGAAGCTGTCTATAGTTTAACCTGTGCTCTATAAAACTTGTATAGCATGGATAGTATCTCTTGAATAAGAGTTTGAAAGTAAAATTGCTCTTGTCAAGGTCACCAGTGACATTTTAAGTAAACGAAGAACTTTCCCATTCTTAACGCAATTGCAAGTTAGCATTTGGCGCTGCCCACACCCTCTCCCTCTGAAAAGTTCCTACCTGAGCTCTCCTGAACTCACTCTACTCTGCTCTGGCCCCTCTCTGGCCGTGGTGTGTCAGCCTACTTTGAGGATTGCTCTTTCTCTGCCTGTTTATAAATGTTCATGCTCCTCCACACCGTTGCCAAGATCTTCTTGCTGCCTGTACATTCTCCTAAGCAACCTCTGATTCCCACACCCAGCTGCATGCTGACCATTGATATCTCTAGCCAGGCGGCTGGCCAGGGAGTCAGCCTAACAGACCCCACCACTGGCTGGACGCTCCTGCTTGGATGTGCCATGGTCTCCTCCCAGATCTCCCAGCTCATTGGGTTCCTAGTGAAAAGCAACATTGCCCAACAGATTTCCAGCCAGAAACCTTGGGTTTACTGGGAATAAATATCATTTGTATTTTTTTAGGAAAAGCATTCATTTCCTCAAGATTTTACATGTTCTATCATAGATTAAATAATTTGTTTAAAATTTCTAACCTCTATCTCTCATTCTACCTCCCCTCTTTGTTGTAATTTTCTAAATAGTCATATTTCTATTCTTGATGTCCTTTTGTTTTGAGAAGAAAGCACTAAAACCTCTGGATAATTGAGCATTAAACTGTCAACTGTGTATGCTAGCTAACTGCATTGGATTTTTAAGAGGTAGCTTATCCAATAACTGCTTTTTGGAATTTGAGTTATTTGTGAATTAATACCTATTAGTCTTGCCTGTGTTCTGTAAATAATGCTTGACTGTTTTATTTAATATATCTTAATATCACATTATTAAACATATTTAATCATTTTTACTACTATAAATTTGTCTTTTGACAGGCTCCTTATGTTTCTGATACTGTTCTTCCCTAGTCAAAGAATCATGAGTGCAGCCTGCCCACGCCCGCCAGTGCAAGCCTGAGCACCCAAAAGCACACGGACGCAGCGTTTCCGGCGTGTGAGTGGCACCAGCCTCATATGAAGCATTAATCCCAGCCTTCCCCGCTCTGGGGGGAAGAGACGGATGAAACACTTGTGCTCACGTTACATCTTACCCGGAAACACGTGTAGGAGTAGCTGTGTGCATCACTGGAACCATTCTGTAAACTATTTTTCTACTTAGCATAAAATGTCAGCAATTCCAGAAGCCTTTTTCTAGGGTTTTTAGTGCCTGTAATATGCAATAATGGAAACAGTCATTGCCACACTCAGATCATGCTGAAGACTTGCTTTGTAATGGGCATCCTGCTAAGCTTTTAATACACGTTAGCTCTTCAACCCTCACTGCAACCCGAGGCTGCGGCTTTGTTCCTGGGTGCAGTGCAGTTCTAGGTGGCAAAGATGGGATCTGAACCTTGGCTTCTCTAACGCCCAAATCCGCTCTCTCATCTTTTTGGCTGTGGAACTACAGCTGTCACCCCCACTCCTCTCTGTGCCTCCTCCCCTGCTTCCAGAAAAGGGCTGCAGGCACGGAGCGTGAAGACACCAGGGTGGCCTGACTTCTCACTTCCCGAGAGTGAGAAAAGCCCCATTTGGTATCAGCCACCAAACAACGAGCAGCTGCCTGGTGCTATGGAGCAACTAGACTCGGAGACGAAAGCCTCCAAAGCAGTCACGGCTTCCTCCTTTGTGAACTAGGCACTGTTTTCTTATCCAAAGTGCAGGTTTTCTTAGAGGGAGAAAATTGAGAAATGATAGATATGGGTACATTCACAATGCGCTGCGCACAGATGAAAGGACTATCCCAGGCGAGAAGTGTAACTGCTCACGCTCTGCATCCTGTTCGGCCCCTGCCTTTCATCTGCTCAGCCATGCACCCCGGCAGGTGCCCACTGCCTCCTCGAATAACAGCACTGCGGTGATCCAGCCACAGCCCCCGCCAATAACCTTCTGCCTCGGTCTTTCCACTGCTCACAGAGGAATTCTCAGAAGTGAGGCTCTGACCTCCACATGAGTAGAAGGCAGTGACAATTTCGCTTTACCAGAACTT
>RJWT010017899.1:0-18578 GCA_004365215.1 Cuniculus paca
AGAAGGCTTCCAACAAAAACCGGAGGCCACTTGGCCTTGTCAGTTCTACCCAACACTACTGTGAAGCTGCCCCCAAATGCTGGAAATTCAAATTTAATGGAGAAATTTTATTGAATAAAATTACAGAATAAATAAGATAATCCATTTACCGTGCTTTCGAGCTCATCCTCTTTCCTCTTTGATAGGACTTCATGTATTAACTGCTCTGTATCCTCTTCCTAGCTTTGACCTAATTTTTCCCTTCCCTTATCAGCCAAGTTACCTGTACATTATCCTCTATTGTGTTTTCAGATACCATTTACTCAGCAGGTGGTATAGACTGGATCTGGAGGAGCCTCCCAAGGCACGTGCGTAAAAGTCTTGGCCACCATCCTAGAACACTGTTGGGAGGTTGTGGAACCTTTAGTAGGTGGGGCCTCACTGAGGAGTGTGCCTTCAAAAGAGACAGTGGGACACCAACCTCTCTCCCTCCTTTTCTCTTCCCCTTCCTCTTCCTTTCACTCCTCTTCATCCTCCTCCTCTTTCTCTTCTTCCCCTCTCTCTCCTTGTCTGTCTCTGTCTGTCTCTCTCTCTCTCCCTCCCTCCTTCTCTTTGTCCTGTTGTCATTATTGTTTCCAAGTTTCCTCTGCCATGCATTTCCTCCGCTCTACTGCCTTGCCACAGGACCAAATGAAACAGGAAAGAGTGACCATGGACTAAAACCTTTGGAACCATGAGCCAAAGAAAACCTTTCCTCTACTTACACTGTTTATCTCAAGTGTTTTGTTGCAGTAATGGAAAGCTGACACAGTCAAGCAAACTTTTGTAAGTCGTACACAGGGGCAAAAACAAAGAAGATCCCACAACTTGAAAAATGATTGTTGCCATGAAGTTAAACTAAAATCGACATATAATGAATCAGCAGAAAGACAGAACAACTTCCAGACCAGAGTGTGGACTAATGAAAAGTATCAACAACCACTGGGGATGTAATTCAGTCACAGAGTGTGTGCTTGGCATAGGGAAGCCCTGAATTCAGTTTCAGCACATAGGGAAAAGAGGTATCAACAAGAAAGGGAATGGCACACAGGTTGGCAGCATCCATCTGAGAGAAAAGGTACCTTAGCCAGTGGGTTTTAAGCATTTTAATTCCAAGGTAAGAAATACAGTGGGCTGGCACAGCATCACTCTGTAATTTCCTTCACTTTGACTCCTTCTGGTATCCCCTGGCTTCCTATGTGGGTTTCACCTAAGTTGTCCCTACAGAAAGAGACAACTCATTTCAAGATGTTTCAGGAAGAGAGGTGCAGGCTAGTCCACCTGCTCAGCCAGGACTACACATGGAACACCTGAAATTTCATACTCAAATGCAAGAACAACAAATTACTTCTAAGAAAAAGCTGTCACTCATTGTAATAGAAGATCTATGTCAGGACAAAAGTAGAAATGACATATTGTTACCATCAAAAAGTTCCGTGAAGATGTAGAGGCTGAATCATTCTCAAATATTAAAAGAGCTTTTTGCATTAGGTAAATGGCTTTGGATAGTTTATTTTTCTTTATTTTATTCATTACACTTAATTCTGCAGAAACAAACAAATATTTTAATAAAAGGGTAAGATAAAAACTATCATTCAAATTTGGGGGGAAGTACAGATTATCCCACATTTAATTACCTGTAAAACAATCGGTGTTTTCAGATTGTTTTAACTTCTCTGAACTTTTGGTAGAAATATTTTTGCTGACAGAAGAAGCCTGCAAAACTGAAGAAGATGGCTATCATTATAATTAGGTTTGTGTCTAAGGCAGGAAATATTTTTAAACTTTAAAGAGTAACTATTTGTAAAATTATTGCTTCCTCTATGTATGGCATCTTTTCGTTCCTTAATAGACAAAAGTACAAATAACTCTGTGATGCAATTTTACTATCAAAAACTTTTTTAGCTGGGCATGGTGGTATACACCTATAATCTAGAACTGCAGAAGGCTGAGGAAAGAAGATCACAATTTCGAGCCCAGTCTGGACATCTTAGCAACTTGGCAAGACTTTGTCTCAAAAATAAAACATGAGCAAGGGCTGGGGATGTGATTCAGTGAGAAGGCCCAGGGTTCAATCTCCAGCACCAACAATCAAAACAAAACAAAACAAAACAAAACAAAAAATCTTTTGTCACGTTAAACCACAAGGCACAAAATTTCCAAATTTTTTTTAATTTGATGTCTATTTCATCTTAAATAAAATTATCCTCAAGGTGAATTTTGTTCACTTTCCTTTTCCATGAAGGACAGATGGCAAGTTCTGATCCCAACCAGTTGTCAGACCTACCCTTGGCCTTTCTGGGGACACCGTTTCAACACGATCTTTACAAGAGCTCTCACTACCACGTAAACACCAGGCAGAGCCTTCTCCCAAGACTGTCAATGAAAACACAGGCAGCTCAGCTGTCAAAGCCAGGTGTACACTTGGGAGTGCCCGTGATGACAGTCCGGCAAGAAACTGGATGAGGGAGAAAGGGCTGAGCTCTGCTAGCCCACAGAGGTGGAAATGGAGCACTGATGCTTGATTTTCAGGGCCATCCCTCAAAAGACCTGCAATATTTCATTTCTGTTCTTGGAGGTATGTGACTGTGCTGGTAGCAGCCTTACAATAAATCCCTTTTCTGAGTTTTAATTACTTGTGCTAATGCACTTGAGTCACTATGGTATGGTGACTGACAAGATGAACAGACACCATGAAAGGATATTAGGTTTCTTTAACAGCAAAGGGTGAGGATATGTATCTGCATGCGAATGGCAATGCAAAGCAGAAAATAATGCTTCAGTCTCTCAGTACCTAGGGTATTGTGAATGCTAATTAAGCTCTCCTGATTATAATTATTGGAGATAAGAAGGATGGGATTTCAAGAAAACTCTGAGTGCCAGATACAGATGAGTCATATTTAATACCATGGTCATCAGCAGGCAACAATTAGAAAGTTCCTGAATAAGAATGACAAAAACAGTATTTAGGGAACAGTAGTCTGGCAGCAGCACACTTCAGTGAAGAAAGATGGGAGGTCCAAGGTGATGATCTGTGCTAGGGTGGTAGTTCAATAAAGCAGAAGAAAAAATCAAAAAGAAAGGGGCTGGAGATTTAGTTCAGTGGCACAAGTGCCTGTCTGGCAAGCACAGGGTCGTGAGTTCAATCTCTGGTACAAAAAAAAAAAAAAAAATCAAAAAGAACCAGAGACATTACAAAGGAATAATAATTAACTTCACTTAAAATTGAACTCAAGTGTATTATCAATAACTTTCAGGGGTCTCAGACTTTAAAAAAACTCATTTGTCCTTCAAAGACTTGTGGATGACAATTAGAAAATACACTACTTACTAGTAACTCTGTGAGGACATAATACCCTACTTCTCCACAAGAAGATAATAGTGCTCCTAAGAGAGAGTCATGGGCTAGTTTCTAAAGGAAAAATCGACACAATGATTCTATTCACATTTTAATATACATTTCTGAACCAAATCTTTTCAACCCAAAGAGTGTTCAAGGTTATTATTCTAAGGAAACTCATTTAAGCATTAGAAAATCTTTATCGAGTTTTCAATTTATTTTCGATGAACAGGGATATTTAACTATTATTTGCTTCCCTCCATACCCAGCAGGTCATAAAGGAAACAACTTTTCAAACTATTTAAATGTGTAAAATAAAAGGTAAAAGAATAAAAATATACAAGGCTAAAAGAATGAAAATAGGGATCTTGACAAGCACTAAATGTTTTCAATGAAATTAAAATATCAATAATTTACTATAATTCAAACAAGCATAATCATAATTTTAAGTAGTTTACTGTGACTTCATATGCAAAGCGTAAAGCAATAATAAAAGGTATCAAATGGTAGGAAGCAGAGAAGAAAACATAAAAAAATCAAATTTATCTGGAAAACAGTCAACAAGAACACAATTACAAATTAAATTGATTCTATACTTCAACTGGGCTTATAATGGACTCATTGTAGTTATTTGCTTTGATGGCTACTACCTTGCAATTGGTCAAGAAGTAGAATGGCTATTCGGTGCTGCGCTTGAATTAGTTCAAGATGTAAATCCATCATGAAACTATTTTCCGAGATTGGTTTGCAAGCATCTCCATCCACATCATGGGAACACTTGGGATGAGCAGATCAAAATAAAATAAAAAGAAATACAGTTATCACAGCACACTAAAATAAAATGAAATACAGTTAGCACATTAAAAATAGCCATACCCTATTATTTTTCTCAAGTGATCGTCTTACTCAAAGTTATTAAATTCTGCCCATTTTGTAACTCTTTATAATTGGCTCACATGTACTAAATATGCTCTTAGAATTCATCAATGACCTCTCCATTGACAAGTTCAGAGACTTCTTATTTGCCTTTATTTCTTCTGGGAAGAGAGGAGTATTTCTGGCCTATGAGAGGAACACTACCACAAATCATGATTCGTTTACCTTCTTGAAGGACAGCCCTCTTCCTAGTTCAATAAAACTTCATCCTAATGTCAGATTTTTCCATTCTTACCTTGACATAGCAGTGGTCAATCACAGATGATCCATTTGGCAAAGTAGTTAACACGCAGTTCAAATTTATTCTACCAATTGCTTTGTCAAGTAGTTCATAAGCAAAAAACAACTGCTCCATGGATGTTTTCTGAAATAATTTTGTAAATAAAAAGAAATGAATACTTAAGACAAAGCTCTATGTTCTTTTTTTCTTTTTGAGACAGGGTCTCACTATGCAGTTCCGGTTGGCCTTGAACTCGCAATGATCATTATGCCTCAGCCTCCTGAGTGCTAGGATTATGGGCATGCACCACTATGCCTGGTTCTTTTAACAATAATTCAAAATCAAGTAACAGAAATTTGAACAGTGCAACCAAAGCAACAGGACTGTGTCTTGACTATGTTTATCTTTTGACTAAATGTTGAGAACTATCAATGCAGATGAAAATAATTAATAGCTATCATTATTTTTCTAAGTGTAAATGAAACTTTGTTCACAAACACATATGTAACTTCTGTGCATTGTTTTCAAAATTCTGGTTCTAACAAATGTACAAGTCAGTGTTTAAAATAGAGCCCACATAATTTGTCATTTTTACACACTTCATGTGAGAAATTATTATATTTTTTAATTTCAGAATCTCAGAGCTGGAAATTTTGACTGACTCCTTCAATGGTTGACCTCATAATTTTCAAAACTCAAATATCTTCTTAATGTAATTATTCTCACAGGGAAACAAAAAGAATAACCTAAAGAGCAATCAACTTTGTTCAAAATTTCAAATTTCCTAAATTTTTCCAGTTTCCTAAGAAAATAAAGCATACCTACATATCCATTAAGCCAAAATCTTCTGTATAACTGCGCGCTGCCCTTGAACTTGGTTTTACAATTCTTTTGCGTGTTTTTAAACTTTTACTCTATTCATATGTGTTCTTAGCAATATGCAACATACTGTACATACTTCATAAATTCTTATAAAATTCTGCAGACTGATTTTTTTTTTTCCACTCAACCACATGTAGCTGAAACTCATCCACCCTGATATACATAACTCAGGGGTCAGGCAGGGTTTGGGTTACAAACACAGAACTACTCTAGATGTTCCAAGCACCGAATTAGAAATATCCATCACCATCGGAGGGCATGGGGCACCAAAGATCGAGAAAGTGCCAGAAATGATTTTGCTTCATGTGATTCTCAAGCGCTTACTCAGAAGCTTCTGCCAATCCAAGAATCCATGAGGCAGCCGACCATGACCTCGAGCACCTGCTCCTGTGCACGGAAGCAGGTGAGGTGCAGGAGCCTGCTCAGTGTGGTGGGTAAATTCCACCCGCCTCTTCAAAGTGGGAACCGTCATTTCTCTTCTGTATAACAAAGTCATGCAGATGTCCCTCTGTTGGAAGATTAACCACCTAGCGCTAAGTGGAAATGAGATGCTGGAAATGTAGCTCCACATTTCCTCCAGTAATTCAAAGGTGACTACAGAGAGGGATGCAACGATGCCACACTGACTCTAGTTCGCGTGTCCTCATAGCTGCAAAGAACGGGTGTGGCAGAGTATGCCACAAATTACCCCTCACCTGCTGATGCACATTTCAATTGCTGTTAAAGACACTGCAGTGTATGGTATTCACTGCCTGTAAATAAAGACCTGCATTCTTCTGTCTTTTTCTATTCATCTAAGACTTCCAGGACATACTGAGCAGAAGACTGGCAGACATTCTTATGTGATTACCAGAATGAAGGGATCGCTTTTAAACTGTGACAACAGGTATAACATTCATTGCAGGTCTCTGGATGATACTCTTGATTAGATAGGGAAGATTCCTTGCATTTCTAACTACTAAGAGTTTTTATTTTGTTTTGTTTTTTAAAGGATAACTGCTGAAGTATGTCAAATGCTTTAGTTGCATTTCTTGAGGGATGTGGCTATGTTTTATCCTTTAATCTGCGAATGTGATGTATTACAGTACAGATTTTCAAATGTTAAGTCGGCATTCCTGGATGATAATATACACAATTTTATTGCATATAACCAAAAGAATCACAGGCTCAAGGAGGTTCCTAAGCAACCCAAGTAGTACAAAGCCAAATAACAAACCAATTTGAGCACAGGCCCAAGGTTATAAATCTTTAGGACAGACTTTCTCCTATCTATAAAAATCAAAGATTTAATTCGAAGTCTTTCAACACCAGATGCAGGGCTCCTGGACACACACTTGTATATCTTGCACAGTTGCTCCCTTCTACATCTACCATGGTCACCCCTGGTACAGCTGAGCAGGCAGTGGGTCTGCTCCACTCCAGGGCCTGCGGCTCACAATGTTGTCACCCCAGACTTGTGTGTTTATTCTGACAAATTCTCAGCTAATGGCAGATGCACTTTTCTAATTTTAATAACAATCATTCATAAATGGTCTTCAGTTTCTTTGCTGTGGGAAAACAGACACCTTTTAAGAAATCTATACCAGTTAGTGGTAAGTGCCAAAATAATTCCCATCTCCAGGCCAAATCTAGTGCTTTACAATTTTCACCAGGAGGCCTATTCCTGCCCTGAGGCATCTCAGAGGACAGGAGCCAATTCACAAAGCCAGTGGTTTTCTATTTCCGGTGTTCTTAAGAGTCTGCCTGAGGGACTTTGCAGGCCCTCCTACCTGATTTATGGCCGAGTATGTCTGCAGTGAGCAACAGGAAGCTGTGTGTCTGTCAAGGACTGCAAGAGACCCCTGAAAAACTGTGGGCAGACAGCTGGCACACCTCCCCTGGCTCTGGGTGTGTCAGTCTCGAGTTTCAATTTGAGAATTCGCAAATCGAGTCCTCATGATAAGACGCAGAACAGCATAAGGAACTCAACTCTGCATTCCCTGAAACTTACAACTAGGAGATAAACATTTATATGAGAAAGTAAATTCACAACGAACTCCTCCCCTCATTCTCCTATCCATTCCTAATGATATTTGATCGGTACCCAGTGTCTTAGGACTTTATTTTACCAAATATGGCAGAGGTGTTGATGAAATCAAATGTTTAAAATTAGCACTTGGTTTTATATTTCAAAGGGCTACCACAATGAAGGTGATGGGGATAGGTGACATATTATTAAAGGTCCATTAAGGTTTTTTCCATGTCCATACACTAGAAAAATATCATTTATAAAAGCATATTGAAATATAGATGCATAAATATATTTTGTATAAATATATAGGAAACTTTTTTTCAAAGTCAACAGGCAACACAGCTGACTGGTTACCAGCCTGGACCTTGGGGGCAAAACACCTAATTCAAATACCACTCACCGTGCCACTGTGAACATGTTGGGTGTAGTGCAAATGAACACCACGGCTGCACAAATCAGCTTAGGTTGCAACTCACAAACACAACGCCAAGAGTGAAAGGCAAGCCGAAGATGAATACACCCAGCATGGCACTATCTATATAAACTTTAAAGGGGCTGGTGGTTTAGCTCAGCGACACAAGTTCCTGTCTGGCAAGCACGAGGCCACAAGTTCAATCCCCTGGTATCAAAAACAAAAAACGTTTATATGAACTTTAAAATAGGCCAAGCAGCATTCATTACTGTCTGAGAATGTGTATGTATGTAAAGCAGTAAAACACCTGGGAGTTATAATGACCATTACAGAAGTCAGGAGCCAGTCGCAGGAAGGGGGAAATGCTGATGAAATGATCTCAAGAAAAAGCTACGAATGCTACTATGTCTAAAAAAATAAGACCTAAGGGCTGGGGATCTAGCTCAGTGGTCTAAGCACCTGCCTGGCAAGTGCAAGGTCATGAGTTCAATCCCCGGTGCCACAAAAAAAAAAAATATATATATAAGACCTGAAGAAAATAATTATTTAGATGAGTACATAAACTTACAGATATTTCTGGTTTTTTTGTATCTTGAAATGTCTTCCAATGTTAATACTTTTATAATTTAAAATTATGCTTTATGAATTAAATCAGGCAAACCAAAATACAAGTCACCAGCTTGCTGTCTAAAAAAGTATTTTCTGAGAGTAGTCTATGCAACACTAGCATCTCAAGGAGATAGTTCTCGTGAGTTAAGTATTTTACTCTCTAATAATGGAACACACAGTATTCCACATCTCCTTAGAACATTGCAGCGCTCATAAACGAACTAATGCTTCAAAGACATCTCACAGTAAAAAAAAAATTTTTTTAAATGCATTGCGTTTAATCCAAAGTCACTCGGGATGTTTGACCATGCCATTTGTTTCTGAAGTTCAGTGCTTAGCATTAGCTGGGACAGTTTGCAAATGTCGTTCTAGATTCTGCCTGAAAATGAATGAATATTTATCAACTATACAAGGTAGTTCACCAGATTCCCATTTGGATCCACAGGGCACAACCCACGATACACAGAAATAATTCTAACATCGTAGAACAGCATGAGAAGAGGAACAGCCGCTCGCCTCCTCAGGGCCCTCTCTCCTTCTAACGCCCCTGAGAACCGCTCCCCCAGTCCTCGGTTGTTCATACCGCACTTCAAGCAGGTGAGAACTCATGCAGTCTGGCAGAGGCCTGTGCTGAGTAACCTCGCTCTATAAATCTATGCACCACAGTACATTCAAAATGGCAGTAGAACGTAACTGTAAGCCTTGTTAAAAGACTTTGTTTGGTAAACTTACTGGACTTTTTGCTAGAGTAAAATCAAAAGGGAGAAAAATGTTCCTATAATTCTAAATATGTACAGAAATGATAAATTCATAAATCAAACTTCACTCACAAAGTTGATATTATCTGAAAATAGAAATCCGTATTTTTAGCTCTATTTTCTACAATATATTGTAATACCTTTAATATTGGGAGAATTTCCAGGATCCCCTTTGGAGCTCCCAGGAGTGCTTCAAATCCTTTTCTTAAGGGTGTGTCTGGAAATGAGAGGAGGAAAAGAAGGAAGAAAGACGGATGGGGAAGAGGAGGAAAAAGAAATAAAAGAAAAGATAGGAAGAGAAACCGAGGAGAAGAGAGAAAGGAGAAACAAAGGGAAACCAGGGGAAAGAAGAAAAATGTAAATAGAGAAGAATTATAATCACAGAAAGCATTCTAAATTGGTTATATTTTAATCATTCAATTATTTAATGATTATTTAATTAGAAATGATAAAATGCCTTAGAATTTAACTAAATACTCAATTGTTTCTTTTATGTAACTAAACATTTTCTCTGTGTAAAGCAACGTGAAAGAATCTTGCAAACCCTATAGCTACTTAGGAGGCTGAAGCATCAGTCCCTGTGTGGGGCGAGAAAATATTGACAACCAAAACATGTTCTCTTCCTTCAAGAAGCATTTGCTTTCCTGAGAAACAAAGAGGAGAAAATATGAAAGGGGTAAAAAGGAGGAGAGGAAGGCAAGAAAAAAGAAGAATGAAGAAGGAGAGAAAGAGAAGTGGTAACTAGGAATGGAGAAAGGAAACCCAGGAATGAGAAGGTGAAAAGGGCTATCTGCCATCAAAGTATTGGTGCATAACCTTTTCTTAACAAAACGCCCTGGCAGGAGAGCTCTGTGTTGCCTCATCTCTGGCTATGTGGTCAGTAAAGCCCAGCTTCTGCTAACGGAAGTTATCCTGTATTCTAATGCATGCTTACATGTTTCTGTTTGCACACTGATACGCTAACAGCCTCATATTTTTCAATATTTTACCTAGAGACTTTTTAAATTTCCCTCCTGGGCTTCCTAGAAACTCTAGTATTTCAGTTAATCTTAACGTGACCTCCGCCACCACCACAAAGTCAACGTCTTCCATCTTACAGCCATGAATCACTTCATTTATCTGCCACAGAAGATACACCCACTAAAAAAGAGGAAATATGCAGTGAAATCATTTAGAATGTATTACGCTTTAGCAAAAGTCAGATTTTTCAAAACTTTGAAATCATCTTGTAATCAAAAAAGAAATGTCACATGGGTCTTCTTACTAA
This sequence comes from Cuniculus paca, assembly GCA_004365215.1. Taxonomy (NCBI): domain Eukaryota; kingdom Metazoa; phylum Chordata; class Mammalia; order Rodentia; family Cuniculidae; genus Cuniculus; species Cuniculus paca. The sequence continues at coordinate 10,454 of RJWT010017899.1, forward strand.
TGCATCTTAATCATAAATAATATAAAGCGATCTCACAAGATGATATTTAATGATAAATCTGTAATATATAAATTCATAAAGAACATTCACTTGCTTATAGTCTGCATATCTAAATCATAATGGCAAATTTATGATGTGTTATTTTAAATATCAGGGAATATTATCTGTATCCTCAAAGTTATTCTCTCTTCAAGGCAACTATGTGTGATCACCATCAAAGTCCTCCAGGCTAGTGAGGGAGATGCAGGCAATTCAGGCTGTATTCTAGGTGCCTCACGAATTAGCTTTCATGGCTCTATCCCCAGAGCTTAGCACATAAAACCAACTATCGCTCTTTACAACTTAAGGTGATAAAACAATATTTATGCACCCACATCATTACTTAAGAGAGTACATGATAAAAAAAAATCACACCTGTGCATGCTAATGTAGCTACTCTTAGAAGACCCACAGTCACTGGAGCTAAACTATTTATCACTAAAGCATTTTTGTTAAGTTTTCAGGTTATAGTATTCAAATGTTCAACTCTGTCCTTCCCATGAAACAAACAGCCTTTTCAAATAGTCTAAAAATATGATTGCAGGGGGAAAAAAGTGCTGACACTCTTTACATATTTATATTCTCTCTTATGAATCTTACTGAATTTATGTAAGCTCATGTGACTTTGGACACACTATTTTTATTCCTTCCTTTAAAATAGAAATACTCTCCCACTCCCCAAAACAAAACCAGGGCAGGCATGCAGGAACACACATTTCTAAAAAGACTCACTCATTACTGAAAAGAGCAACTTCTTAATACATATATCTACAAACGAAGTGGTTATGCAGGTGGATAAATGGGAAAACCCAGGTTTGAAATGTATATGCAATTTAGATTAATTATAAGAGGGAAAATGTGAAAAGAAACAAAAGAAGGAATACTTTGTTAGTACTGATTTTGTTGGTGTATTTTGTATAGTCGTTTCTGGACAAACTGAGCCGTTGAATTCCTAGTTTGCATTTCTGCCATAAGAACATTATCGTGTCCACAATGATTTCTTTATCAGGCTGAACATTCTGAAAACAAAAGTGATAAAAAATAAATGAATGAGAATAGAAAGAGACATTAATATAACATTACCGTGTGCCAGGTAACACTCTCAGAGCTTTACATGTACAACTCATTTAATCCTCACACCAACTCAGGAAGCTGCGTATTACTACTGTCACCTCTACTTCACAGATTGGCCAACTGCAGAGAGAAGTGATCTCTTCGAAGATGAAAGGACCAGCAAGTAGCAGGATCAGAGGGATTCAAACCCAAAAAATCTAGCTCAAATCTTCTCTCTTAAATGCTTATACTACTTCTCTCTCGTCAAAAGGAAAAGTCCCAAATATTTGTAGGCATGTTTGTATATCATTAAGTTTCATGTGATTTTGAAATTTATTTAGACCTTTCAACTTTTAAGTATCTTGCATTAAAATAATAAAGAATCGATGAATGGAAAGGAAAGGCACTAGTAACCTGAAGAAATTAGGAACAGGTGAAGGACACAGATAAGGACAGAGAGAAACTGAAGGGACCTTCACACTCGGTATCAACAGATAATTCAGAAGGAGTACGTCTCTCTCAAATTAATTGGCTGTAATGATGGTGTAACATAAAATGGCCCCCACAGCTAGTATACTTCTGTTTCTCAGTTGCCCAGGTAATAGTTCTTGTTCCTGATAAACTTTTGTCCCCACAAATCTGCCAAGTAATCATGGCAGAGCTCCAACATGGTGAGGTGATCACAAAAAGACACCTTATCAGATCTTCCTGATCCCAGCCAGACTTCACGTTTTTCCTTCACACGCACACCAAAGACCCCCCAATCCCTAGATAAAACATCACTCCTGCTTCACTGTCACCAGCTAGTTTAGCACCACCCCAGCAAGAGTTAATAAAAGCAGCTTCATCCTTTTGTTAGAGCAGAGAGCCCCTGCACCTCTTTGCAGCACCCCCTCCAGCTCTCCTGTGCCCTGATTAAAGACCTTTCTACACTTTGTTTCCCTCTCTTATCTTTTCCACGCCTCCTCAGATTGAGTGCCAAAGATACTCAATCAGTTCCAGTTTCAGCTGCTCCTGTCTTTCAGAAATGGCTGGTCACTGTGATGCATAGCTGGTCACTGTGATGCACAATGTGTAAACCAATCCCCAATGACAAGCCATTCTGCCTCTGTTCTTCCCGCTGCTTATCCCATATAAGCTCTAGACCACCAGAGATCAGGGCCTGATAGTCTGGGAATGATCCCAATTAGTGCCTCCAAATCCTTGGCACTGTGTAGGTGCTTCTGCTTGCCGTTGCAATGGTTAACCTCAATGGTCAGCTTTTAGACTGGGAAACACCTAGGAAATTAGTAAAGCACACCTCTGGGTGTATTTGTGAGGATGTTTCCAAAACAGCTGGCATGAAGAACAGGAAACTGATGGGGAGACTCATCCTGAAGGTGGGTGGTATCATCCACTAGTGTGAGGGCCCCCGGGGCACACAAGCAGGTAAAGGAAGAGACCCGGCCAGCACAGACTCTCTTGCTCCCTCTCTGCTTCCTGGCTCCCATGAAGTGAGCAGCTTTCCTCAACCACACCCACTGTCATGATGTTTCTGTCTCACCACCTAACACAATGGAGCTGACTGACCATGGACAGAGACCTCTGCAACCAGGGGCCAAAATCAACCATACCTTTAACGTGATTTCGCAGATACAGTGGTAACTCAGTTCACAAACTTAATTTGTTGGATGATTTTGGGGAGGATGGTTGCATTTGTGTTTATTTAGGATGATTTTGGGGAAGATGGCCTTAACTGCATTTGTCACCTGATGTAGAGTTTGCGAACAGAAGCAAGATTTTATGGAACACTTGTGTTTGAGAACCAAATTGTTTGCAAACAAAAGCATTTGTGAACCAAGATACCACTGTATTTGGTCACATTAGCAAAAATCTAACTAATACAGTTCTTTTCAAAATAATAAAACTGGCCGGGCATGGTGGCACATGCCTACAATTCCAGCACTTGGGAGGCTGAGACAAGAGATTCGCTGTGAGTCTGAGTTCGAGGCCAACCTGGGTTACAGAGTTCAAGGTCAACCTCAACTGCATAGTGAAACCCTGTCTCAAAAAGACCAAATAAGTAAATAAATAAATAAACCCACTAAAGTTACTCATTAAATTTGAATTAAAAAGATGATGAGTTTATGATTAAAATATACCAAATTCTGAGTTCCTTTGAGACAACTCTAAAACTTGGTTTGATGTATACCATATTGTTATGAATGGTGGCATAGAGAATTTGTTACTCAGAATCAGGTTCAGATCCAGGTGCTTGACCCCTACAGCCAAGAGAGAGGAAAGCCTGACTCCTGCTCCAACTGGCAACAGACCTCAGCATTATCCACCTGGTGCTGGTTTTAGGTGTGAGCAGAACACAAGAGTTCTGAGGTTGAAAAGGCTTCTACCCAGATTTCAGAGGACCTGGAAGGCTGGGCAGTGTGCCCCTGAGAGGGCAGTGTATGAAGCTGTGAGTGTGAAGCCAAAGGTCCAGTGGGGACTCCAGAAGTTTGGAAAAGCCAGGAACGTGGATCATCTAAGGAAAGAGCAAAGCCAGCCCAAGGGAGAAACCATGGGAGTTACAACCACCCGATGTGCCACGGGGGTGGAGTCACTCAAACCCTTTGGAGCTCACGACCAGACTGCTTCAGATGCTGAGCGTGGAATCCAGGACTTAATGTTTGCCCTGCTGGATTCTGGACTCCTGTTGGCCCCAATCTTTTGTATCCTCATTTGTACCCTCTAAAATGGTAATGTTTATCTTGTGTCATTAAATGTTGGAAGTGTTTAACTTCCTTTTCATTTATACAGGGGGTTACAGCTAAGAGTTTGCCTTAGATCTCAGAGGGGACTTGGGACTTGGACTTTTCAGCAATGCTGAAACTGTTAGGACTTCGGCAACTCTTGGAGACAAACTAAACGTCTTTTGCATAAAGCATGTGCATGAGTCTTTGGGGGCCCAGAGGTGGAATGTTATGGTTTATGTTGAAATGTCCCTGCAAAACCTCAGGCAGTCATGGGGGGGACATTTCGAAGATGACTGAATCTAGCATTCGTGATTAGTTCATTGTCTAGCATTGGGATTGGCAGTGTGAGTGCTGCACCCGCCCATAGATGGGTAGCCAGCAAACAATATAAGGGAGGGAAGGAAGTGTACTCTTCCCTTTTGCCCTTTTAGTTCTTGTCACTTGCAGCCGCCTTGAACGGTTGTCCCTTAGCCATGCCACTCTGCCTTGGAACCAGCTGAGCATGGACTGAAACCTCCAAAAACTTTAAGCTAAATAAACCTTTCCTTCCTTCATTTTGGGTGTCAAGTGTTTTGTCTCAGCAATGAGAGAAAAGTAACCGAGACACATACTTTAGTACATGCTTGGGAACATAATAGAAATCAACTGTAATTTATATTTATTGAATTGAATTGAATTCAGCAAAACTGTAACACATATTTTTTTCCCCTGGCATTAGGAATTGAACCCAGGGCCTTTGCACATCCCCAGCCCTGGTGTGTGTGTGCGTGTGTGTGTGTGTGTGTGTGTGAGTGTGCATGCACACTAAAACAGAATCTCATGAAGTCACTTCACGGAGTTGCCCAAGGTGGCCTCTAGTCATCTGCCTCAGCCTCCCAGACTGCTCAGGTTACCAGCATGGACCACCAAGTCCAGTTCATTACATTTTTAAGCCTTGATTGCTAGTTTTAGTTAAGTTCTCCCACTATGATTCTATTTGCTACCAAACGTCTTTCTTTCAAAAATTTAATACTTGTCATGGGTTATAACATTTTCCAATAAACTCAGAAGAAATGGAAAATATTTTAAGTGTGAAACTTTCCAAGTATCTTAGTGAGTTTCACTCCCTCGGTAAAACATACAATGCTCTATAATTGTGGTTTTCAAATTTTATAACAATGAAACCAAATTTTCAAATGAAATTCCATCAGAATCCCAATATCATACACAAAACTAATAAAAACAGGTTAGGATGCCACAGTTCAAATTTGGGCTTCTGAGGCACCTCAGAGGAGTCCTGAAGACCCCCGGAATTCACTTTTAAAACCGTGCTGCAGAAAAGGCCTTTGAAAAAATCAAACATCCTTTCATGATAAAAATGCTTATGAAAATAAGGATAGAAGGACCTTATCTAAAACTGATAAATAACGAGTCCATAGTCACGTCAAACCGAATGTGGAAAAACTGAATGCACTCCCTATAAAATCAGGAGTAAGTCAAGAATCACTCTCATCTTTAATACAGTGCTCAAAATTTTAGCCAGAGAAATCAGGCAGGAGAAAGAAACAAAAAAAAAACTACACAAATAGGAAAGAAGAAACCAAATTTTCTCTGTACACAGATGATATAATCCTTCACATAGACAATTTGAAAAACTCCAGAAGACTCTTAGAATTAATAAACAAATTCAGCAAAGTGGCAGGATACAAAATAATGCACAAAAATCAAGTGCTTCTATACACCGGCAATGAACCAGATAGAAAGAAATCAGGAAAATGATTCTATTCACAATAGCCTTAAAAAGCTTAAGTACATAGGAATCAACCTAACTAAGGTGGTAAAAGAATTTTATAATGAAAATTATAGTACTCTAAAGAAAGAAGCTGGAAACAATGCTAGAAAATAGAAAAACATTCCCTCCCTCAATAGGCAGAATTAATAATGTGAAGATGGGTCTGTGGTTTACCAAAAGTCCTCTATAAATTTATGCAACTCCTATTAAAATATCAACAACATTTTCACAAAACAACCATGAAATTTTTAAAGACCCAGAAGAGAGCCAGAATAGCTAAAGAAATCCTGAGCAGGAGGTATTACAGTCCCAGATTTTAAGTTATAACATGAAGCTACTATAATAAAAACAGTACAGTGCTGGCACAAAAACAGACACATGGACCAAAGGAATAGAAGGTAACACATGGAAACAGTCTCTTGTACTTTTAGCCATCTGATCTTTGACAAAGGAAACAAAAACATACACTAGAGAAAAGACAGCCTTTCTAACAAACAGTGCTGGAGAAACCGGCTACACCCATCAGAGGAATGAAAATAGACCCACATATCTCGACCTCTACTAAAATCAAATCAAAGTGGATCAAAGACATTGATATAAAAAAAGAAACATTGAGAAAGTGCTGGAAGATAAATAAAGGGAGACACTTAGGGACACAGGCATAGGCAATGATTTGCAGAGTAGAATCCAGTAACACAAGAAGTATCACCAAGAATCAATAAATGAATAATATTATCTTAAAAAGCTTCTGAATGGCAAAGAAACCAATCAACAGAAGAGACAATCTATAGAATGGGAAAAAAATTTTGCCAGTGACTCTTCTGATATTAGAGTCCTAATATGTAGGGTATATGAAGAATTCAAAAAATTTCAACCCCCAAAATAAATGACTCAATTGAAAATGGGCAAATGAAATGAATACACACTTCTCAAACAAAGAAGCTCAAATGGCCAATAAGTACATGAAAAAAATGTTCAACATCTTTAGCCATTTTGGAAATGCAAATCAAAACATCTCAAGATTCCATCTTACTCCAGACAGAAGAGCTATCATAAAGAAGACAAACACACACACACACACACACACACACATACACACACACAAAAAGCATGAAATGCTGATGACAAGGAAGGATGTGGGGGGAAATGAATCCTTGTCCATTGCTGGTGAGAATGTAAATTAGTACAATGGCATGAAAAACAGTATGGAGATTCCACAACAAACTAAAAATAAAAATTCCACTAGACCCAGCTAAACCTCTTCAGGGTATTTAGCCAAAAGAAATAAAGATATCATACTGTAGAAATACAGGTACACCCACGTAGCAGCACAATTCAGGAACTGCTAGACTAAAGAAGTGACCATCTGTTGATGGATGGATAAAGAAAATGTATTTATACAAAGGAGTATTATTCATCTGTAAAATAGAATAAATTCAGGTCATTTGTAGGATGGATGGAACTTTAGACCATAATTTTAGATGAAATAAGACTGATGCAGGTTTCCCTTATATGAGGAACTCAAAAAATAAATAAAAAGCAAAAAAAAGGAAAGACGATAGGAAACAGGGAGACAGGGAGATAGACTTCTGGAGACGAGAAAAAGATGAGGACAAGAAGAGGAATAGGAAAGAGAAGGTAGAGGGAAAGTAAGAGTATCAAACATTTTATATATAATGTATACATATATATACCAATTTTCCAAAATGAATGTAATTATGTATTGCAAACTAATCAATTAAATGATTTTTTTCTTTAAAAAAAGTGCTGCACTACTTGTACCTAGACCTTCATAGCCACAAATGGACCATTTCTGAGCACTGACGCTCGTGTGCAAAGTGACTCTGGTAACCACCAGACTTTGTCAGCTGAGGCTAAAAAGGAGCATTTCACTAAGCACGTGAACTCCTCCTCACAGTCACTGCCTCGTTTCTGTCATCATCAAAAACACAGCTTGCCTAGGAATTCTCCAGCAAGGAAACGAGTGACACCCAGCACCCAGACAAAAAGAAACTTACAACTACAACTCAGGTCTAACTCAATAATGTATTCTAATGATTCGATAATATAGAATTTTAAATGCAAATCCTGTGATATTTTCATAACCTCACTGCACACTACTAAGTTATTCAAAATAGCCAACTTACCTGGGGAGAGGCACAGACGCAGAAATGTAGGACTGCTGCCAAATGAAAAATATCTTCTGAATATCCATAAATCTTCACAGAAGCAACTGCATTCAAAAAAACAGAAGAAAATGAAACAAAATATTTTGGACAATTATAAAACTTCAAATACGAAAGACACAGAAATTCTCCAAAAATGACACAAATGCTATCTGGGCAAATATCATCTCAGTAACATCATTTAAACACTTCTAAATGAAATTTAATCTAAGTGACCCTAATCCAATTATAATAATTATTACAATATTCTTATTTATTCACATTATGCATGTCAATTACATCCAAAGAGAAACTCAAACATCTTACAGTAATAAAATGCATCTAAAATGTGGCAACTGAAAAAAAAATAA
>RJWT010017900.1:0-19125 GCA_004365215.1 Cuniculus paca
ATCCAAAATGCACAATACATATTGGGAAAGTCAAAGGGGAGGAATTATCTAAAAAGGGAAGGAAGTGACCACTGTTAATCTATTATCATGATTTGAAATGAAACTCATATTGTCTTCATTGTTCTGATTAGTTTCGTTTTATTCTGTTTTGTTTGATTTTATTATACTTGATGGCATGGACAGCTATTTCAAAGATAACAAAATATATAATTGCAGCAATCGTGCATTTCCTATTATCTTGTTTGAAGCCCTGTATTTCTTCCATTGTTTCAGTTTGATTGATTTTTCTCTATTCAGTATTGTTTCATTGTATTATTTCTGAAAGCAACTACTCTGAAGATAACAAAAAGCATTATGGTAGCCACTGTTGTTTTACTATTTTCTTGAAGTTGTGTATTGCTTTCATTTTTTCTTTCTTTCTTTCTTTCTTTCTTTCTTTCTTTCTTTCTTTCTTTTTTTTTTTTTTTTTTTTTTTTTTTTTTTTTTTTTTTTTTTTTTTTTTTTTTTTTTTTTTTGGTTTTTATTCTGTTCTATTTTGTTCTATTTTATTTATCCCTGATGGTATGGGCAGTTATTTTGAAGATAACAAGAGGCATTATGGTAGCCATTATTGATTTCTTTTTACCTTGTTTTGAATTCATGTACCATGTTCAATATTTTGTTGTGATTGATTCTATTCTGGTTTATTTTGTTTGATTATATTCTCTTCAAAAAAGTAATAACCTGTGGTGTAATTAGAACCCTTTCAATGCATAGTAAATGTGTTAGTCCCCTTTCGGTTACTGAAACATATATTTGTTTTGGCTCAAGGTTTTGGGGAATCGGTCAAGGGCTGGTTGACTCCATTGCTTTGCATGTGTCTTGGTAGGAGTGCATGACAATGCAAAATGCTCATCTTATGAGCAGGGAGTAAAAGAAATAAGAACCAGGATCCCCAATCCTCACAAAAGGCATAGCCCTACGTCCTAATCTCCTACCACTTAAGGATGCTACCACCTTCCAATAGTCCCATCCTGGAAACCAACTCTTTACCACATGGACCTTTAGGGGACACTCAATATCCCAACTGCAGCAGTAGAAATGATAATATACAAACAGGACTGGAATAATAAGTATTTTCATGAATGGAATTGCTAATTTCTCAAAAAGTACAGGACTGGTGAACAATGAGATTACAGCAATGAACAAATCATATTCAGAACAGGTCATATCATATTGTACTTGCATCTTCTTATCACTTGGTAACATGATGGATTGCAACATGATGTTATATGACATGAAGTTCTGTGAAGGCTTAAGGGTCATGTGGTCATTGTGGGATTTGGATTCAGCAGTATAAATCAAAATTTTGATTAAAAGAAGGCCTGGTTACTATATCACACAAGGACAAGAAAAGTCAAGAGTGTCTTCGAGAGCACAAAATGATCGTATCAACACTTATAAAGAATTACAAAACAGTAAACTAATGACTGGAAAAGTACAAAAAGTAGGGGACTCAAAAGTCTTACAAGAATAATGGTAACAAATAAAAATAAAAAATGAGTCAGGAGACATAATACTCAGATTTGTATCTTCATAAATTATATTGTTTCTACTATGAGCAAATAGGTGAATTATTTGGGGACATTCTTCCAAACACATTATTTTAAAACCTATATTATATCAATATGTTACTGGAAAAACAGACAGAATTTTCAAATAATGATACTTCTGGCCTCTCTAATAGGTCCCCTGTTTTTATACTTTAAGCACAATTCCTTATTTCATTTGTCATGTTTCTGAAGGAGAGACTGTTGAATTTGACTGTGTGTGTTTAAATCTTTATTCCTTCTACTTTCTGAACTTGAAATCCTAACAATTTACTGACTTTGAATCTTTAGCTGAGTTAACTCTGAGTCTTATTGCCTCATCTTAATAACTATGTGTATTTTAAGAATTAAATAGTAGTTATAAAGCCATTTAGCACAGGTTTTGCAACACATGATCAGTTTCTCTAATCTTACTTTAACCTTCATGGAACTTTTAAATAAATTGCTACAAACTAACATATATTCTATTACACACCATTAATACAGCAATGGAAGCTCCTTTTTCCTTTCTCATTATGTCTTAACATTATTTTGGAAGGATGAGATGATTAATAAAATAATTTGATAAGATGAATGAGGCAAATCAGCAACATAATGTGAAAAATAATACTTTATAAACCTAAGAAGAAAATATTCCTGGAAAGTTAAATTTAATAGTTTATAGTAGTAGCTAGCATGTCATGCACCAGATGATATGGAAAAGAACTCTCAGCAATTGAAATATATAAACAAATTCATTTTCAGATAAATCTGGGAGGTTTCTTGCTTTCTTGATAAGGTGACCAAGACAGACAATGTGAAATACTTGACCAAAACCTAATAAAGTGGTGAGTTGTTTACCAAGGTCTCTGCATTTGTCTTTGCACAAATTAAGATTGTCAAATTAAAAGTAAAAAAAAATAATCTTATGATAAAAGCTTTAGTCTTTTGTTGAAAATGTGCAAATATTATGATGAACTAAAGAGCTCCTTTTTGTAAATTCTCCATTTCAAACTCATATCTCCTTTATGCGATAAACTAACATGAGCTCTAGTTTCTTGGGAAATGCATCTCTGAAAAATGCGTTTCTAGAAATGTCTTATGCTAAGAGAAAACGTAACGAAAACCATAAAAAGAGTGGCAGATGTAAGTTAAGTGAATTCAATATGAATCAAATTTTAAATATTTGAATTAAAAATGAAGTTTGCATACAAGTAAATCTAAATTCTTATGAGTCACTAAAAATTACCACATCTAGCCTAGGATTTTATCTTAACATTTATCCTTACAATGTTACAACTCCTTGCAGATGAAAAGTGAAATCTGTTGGAGTTTTTACTCTGGAACTCTATCTTTTCAACACTAAATTCCTCTAAGCTGTTGTTGGTTGAGGTACTGGGTTTTCATTTTATCTTGTTTCTCCTGCCTTACATTTAGAGAGCATTTTATTGCTATAGATATGCCCCTCAATACTTTTAATTTTTTGCTTCTAGTTTGCCATTATCTCAGAAGTGAAGAATAAGTATGCAATAAACCAATGGGATTACAGTAGATACAGATTTCTTACCAATATCTGCAAATGTTTTCATATGTTTTCCCAATAGATGAGGTTAACTCTTAGGTAATTTCCATAATTGATAAGTTTCTTTCAACACATTATGAGTGTTCCTAAAATATTAAATTTTTGATAGCATCAACCAGAAAATAATGCTGTATCATAAATCCTAAATTTTATTTGCTTCCAATCTGTGGGTAATAAACATCTAATCCTCTCTAACAGTTCTGATATTTTCATTATGCAGTGTATTATAGGCTCACTACAAGCTGTGTAAAAGAATGAACTTCATATTTGCCTGTGAGCTCAATTGCAGTTAAAATATCACACTGGGAATTATTTAAATTCTTTAAACTACTTTTCCAAATTCATTGTATGAGCAGCCATTTAATTAATACAAACCAAAATTACTAATATTGTTTTCCTAAAATTCATTCCATGGATACAGGGATGTTTCAACATATGCGAATCAATGCTATAAATGGAATACAGCACATCAACGGAAGAAAGCACAAAAAAAGTATAATTGTCTCAACAGATATGCAAAAAGCATTTAACAAGACCCAATATCTATTCATAAGCAAAACCCTAAAGGCTGTAATTACAGGATTTGGGAGGCTGAGGAAGGAGGATTGCAGCAAGTTTGAAGCCAGCCTGGGTTACATGGGTTCAAGATCAGTCCTAACTACATGCCAAGACCCTGTCTCAAAAACAAAAAGAAAATGCCTAAAGAAAATTGGAACCTCAATCTGGTAAAAAGCCATCAGTGACCAACCAACAATCTACATTATACTAAATGGAGAAAAACTGAAAGCATTCACTCTAAAATCAGGAGTAAGACCAGGATGTTTACTATCACTACTTCTGTTTAATATGGTTCTTGGAACATTAGCCAGAGTAATTAGACAAGAGAAAAAAAATTAAAAGGTATATGGATAGGAAAAGAATGTATTAAATTATTACTTGCTAATGATATGATCTTTCATGTACAAGTCCACAAAAATTCCATCAAAAGACTGAATTCAGTAGTATAGTAATAATACCTGAATTCAATAGTATAATAAGATACAAAGTCAACACTCAAAAATCTATACCAATACCAAACACCAATAACAAACTCACCAAGATAGCAATTAGGGAAACAACATATTTCACCATAGTATCAAGGAAAATGAAATGCTTAGGAATTAACCAAGTCAAGTAAGTGAAAAACCCCTAAAATGAAAATCATAGTAATTTGAAAAAGGTGTTCAAAGAGGATATCAGAAAATGGAAAGATATCCCTTGTTCCTAGATAAGCAATATCAATATGCTGAAAATTGCTTTACTTTCAAAACTTTTGTATAGATTTAATGAAATTCCAATAAAAATACTAATACCAATCCTCACAGAAGTAGAGAAAATAATCCTCAAATGTATATGGAAACGAAGAACTAGAATTGCAAAAACAATTCTGGGCAATGAGAGCAAAGAAAGGCACGTCACAATCATGGACTTCAAATTATATGAAAAAGCTACAGTGATAAAACCAGAATGGAAAAAAAATAAAAATAAAAACAAAACAAACGAAACAAAAATACTTGTAGATGAATAGAACACAATAAAGGATGGAAAAACAACTCCAGGTAATCTTAGCTACCTTATCTTTGAAAAAAGAGCCAAACACATTTGTTGAAGAAAAGATAGCCAATTTAACCAAGTGCTGAGAAAACTTGCTATATATTGCTGAAGTTTAAACCTGGACCCATATCTCTCACCAAAATGTGTTAAAAATCTAAATAATAAAACAAAACTACCTAGTCTTCTAGAAGATACAATAGGTAAAACCTTTGAAGATATAGGTGTAGGCAAAGGCTTTTCAAACAAAATCCTGGTTACACAGGAAATATTACAAAGTATTAGATACTCAGATTTAAATATTCACTCCAAAATTGGGCAACTCAAATGAATAGACACTGTTCAGATGAAGAAACACAAACTACCAATAAATGTATGAAAAATTCTCATCACTGGCCATTTGAGAAACACAAAACAATGGTTAGATTCCATCTCACTCTAGAAAGAATGGTTACCATCAAGAAATGGACCAGTAACAAATGCTAGTGAGGCTTCAGGGGAAAAGAAACCCTCCACCCTTGTTCGTGGGAGTATAAATTGGTTAGCCACTATGGAAATCAGTATAGCGATTCCTCAAAAAACTAAAACTAGAGGTTCCACTTGACCCAGATATTCCCCTTCTAGGGGGATTTCAATTTAAGAGTTGAAGTCATCCAATCACAATGATACGTGTATACTTATGTTTATAGCAACATAATTTATAATATCTAAATCCTAGAAACAGACCATATGCCCATTAACAGATGAATAGATAAAGAAAATGAGATTTTTAAGTACAATGGAGTACTACTCTGCCATAAAGCATAAACTTGAGGCATGTTTAGGTAAATGGATGGACCTCTAGACCATAATCTTAAGTGAACTAAATCAGGCACACAAATTTAAACAGCACATTACTTCACTTGTATGAGAAATCCAAGCTACAAAGAGCACAGTGGAAGATGCATATTGGGACAAAGGAGGAAGGAAAATGGGAAAGGGCACAAGAGATGGGAGAGGAGAGAAGGAAAAGAGGGAAAAGAGATTTAAGTGAAAAACAATTGATAGAAAAAAATGAAAATAGATCTTTTGTAAGGGAGGAAAACAAGAAGAATTGGAGGGAGGGAAAGGAAGTAGACTAAATAAATAAATAAATAAATAAATAAATAAATAAATAGCAACCTAAGATGTGTTATGTACATATACAAGTCTTCATATTGAGTGTAATTATGTGCAGTGAAAATGCACTAATAACAAATAAATATATGAAGAGAATTTTATTGAAAAAATTCAACCAACATTGATTTGTTCTTACAGAAAATTGAAACTAGTACATTTTGTCATAGTTTATACTTAATTTCATAGAACAATTTTGTGAAGCTTTATATCAATTCCAGTAGTATTTTATTTTTGTTCATCTTAGTTAAATCAGTTATTTCAAAACACAGTGACAGGCAAGTGCTCAAGAGTTATAATTATATGAAACTGACAACTAATAATCTGCTATCTTTTGTGTCAATGTCTCTAATATTGCCCAAAAAATTAGAGTACTAGTAATTATCAATTTAAAAGAAATCTCTATCACTTATGTTAAATTAGCACAAAAGTTCAAAACTCATTACAGATATTTTTAAGTAATATAAATGTTTACTAAATGACCTACCACCTCTATTCTTGAAATTTTATGTCTTATTATATAACAATGGATCACACTTACATAACTAAAGCATTACAATTACCTGAGCTGCTGAAGCAGTAGTAAGACTGAGTAAGGCTGCTTCCTCTCTGGGAGCCTATGAACTGTGACTTCCGTCCATTCAAAGTCTATTTGAAGAAAAATAACCGATTATCTTTTAACTAACTATATCTTTATTGTGCTTATTTATAATGCACCACTGAAAGAGTTGTCATGGATCATTTGGAATTTTTCATACAAAAATGAAGCTTAAAGGAAAATGAGTTCTTTGACTTGTACAGTAATAGCTCACAAATGTATCTGTTTGCAAACAATTCAGTTCACAAGTAAAAACATTCAGCAAAATCTTGCTTCCTTTCTCAAACTCCACAGCACATGACAGACAGGACCCCAGACATCTTCCCCATACAAACACAAACACAAACACAAACACAAACACAAATGTATCCATCTTCCACAAAATTTTAAAACAAATTGAGTTCATAAGCTGAGATATCACTGTATTCTATATTTTCACTAATTTCAGTCACTGAAATTTGTTTCAAGTTTTCAACGTTTAACATGTAAGGGTTTTAGAATTTATGTTTGCTTTTTTACCCTTCTAAATTCTTCCTATTCAGTCTAATATAAGGATGTTTCTGGAATATTTTCAAATTAGTCAAAAATTCATCCTCTTTTCCTTCTCGAAATTTAGTATGGTATTATCTAATTAAAGTAAGTTAACTCTTAATTTTCCTATAAACGTCTGTTACAAATTAACTCAAATAAAAAATGGATACTAGGTATATATGATTGTAAAAAATGAAGATAAATAACATGAACAGGTAATTCATAGAAACAGAGTAAAATAAGCAAAAAATCCTCATGATCTGTGAGTATAGCTCAATGGTAGAATAAGTGTAAGTCTCTGGGTTCAATCCCTAGTACCACAAATGCATGAATAAATAAAAAATAACTTCTACAAAAATTGAACGTATGTATACTACACACAATCACATTCAAATGCACATGCACATTTTAAAATGTGTTTATATTGAAATTAGTTATATTTTGAAATACATATGAAAATATCTCTTCATTGTAAATGGAGAATATCAAAAATTTATCAATAAAATTAATTTTTTTAAAAAGTCAACTGAAAATTATGCAAATACTTATATTTATAAAACAAGATGTGCAAATTAAAAAATCATTAACATGACAGTTATATGCATGAAGCAAATTTAACAAAAACAAATGCATATTTCTTCTTAGGAATTTCAGGAAAGTCTCTCATTCTGCCAAATTTCATACTAAAATAATAAGGAAAAAGTAATGTTAGAATACACATATTATATATTGTACACATATTGTAAGCATGTTACCATTTCCAATAAGTTTACATATAACACATGAAGTTTTTAATAAATTCTGCAAAATCAAAATACATATAATATAAATCTAAATATAAAACACATACAGTGTTTGTGGACCTTGATGAAAAGGAATGCTGCAATATATAAAACTGCAAAATCTGAAAAGATCCAAACTTAGTAAACGCTTGTAAAACGGAAGAATGGGAAATGTATGGTTTCTTACACTGTATTAGACTTCATTACATTCATTTAATCACATAATTTTGCTCGAAAGTATCTGATTGAGTAGTTTTACCTGTAGAAATACAAATTTATATACAAATTTCATGTGTAGATATTGCCAGGTGGTACAAATATTAATGAGAAAATCAATGAGATTGTTGTAGAGACATTCTATTCATATACACTAAACACATAAAGTTTTATTTTAGAAATTCACGTTATACATTATTTGTAAAACAACCGTAGAGTCCAAACGAGGTACCAGTCAATTAAATAAGAACTGATAATCCAAGTATGAAATTCTGAATGACTAAAGTGATATGTTTCCATTAGATTTTAGAGAGGATTGAAGAAAAATGGAGAAATTACATCTATCTAGTGTGTCTCTCCATACTTCTCTACAGGCATATACTTGCAGACATACATAAACAGAAATCTATTTTATCAGTCAATATTTATTTTATTTATACATACGTCTGTATCTCCATGTCTACAAAATGCTCTAAATGGCATACCTACAAATGACATGGTCAAAGTAGTTTGTGTTTGAGAATAAATTCTCTGTTTACGTTTTGCCCTCGCACTGTTTTCCAGATTTAAGGAGGATGCGAGTTCTTTGAAATGCCTTTCATGGAAGGCGGAGTCATTCAGCCCTTTTCTTGAACAGGAATGGGGTGCGTGGCTACTCCGATAACGTTACTCTAAGGAAATGCTGCTGTACCCGAATCTTG
This sequence comes from Cuniculus paca, assembly GCA_004365215.1. Lineage (NCBI taxonomy): Eukaryota > Metazoa > Chordata > Mammalia > Rodentia > Cuniculidae > Cuniculus > Cuniculus paca. The sequence continues at coordinate 8,724 of RJWT010017900.1, forward strand.
TCCGGAATTAAGAGACTTGCAACTTCTACTTGTCATCTTTTAGAACGCTGCAAACCTTGGACGTGTGATTCTCCTGCTAAAGGGACTGTATGGGGAGATTCTACAACTAAATGGGAAGAGAGGGGGCCCAACTGTTCCCCAGTTTCCAGTACCTTCCTTCAGGTACTTGGCATATGCAAAACTCCATTTGGGCCTTTCTGTTACCAATTAAATAAGAGCAAGTGATCCCAGCCATGGTCGAGAAAGCCCTAGCCAAACTTCTCACCAAAATATTGTGAAATATAATCAAATGGCTTTTGTTAAGCCACCAAGTTTTGTGATCATTTGTTATATATCAACAGATAATAGGAAAAACTAAGTTTGGAAACTATTATGGATGTTAAAGAGTAAGTTAGAATGGAATGGTGCATTAAGATACTATGGCTACTAAAGCAAGGTTTTTAATTTTTTAAATGAAGTTTAATATTTGTACTGTGGACTGCCTATGCCTTTTTTGGATCAGGCAAAAAGAAAATATGAATCTCCTTATTTGAAAATCATAAAAAAATTTTGAACACCAACAATATAACATTAAGCAAACTATAGAGCTCTTGAGTGTCTAGATGTTTCATCTAGACATTGTGACTCTGTGTTAGACGACCATGAAGCCTGCTTTACAAGTATATGAATTTAAAGTTGTCCAATAGGTTCATCTATAGTGTAGCAAGTGATAAAACTTCCTGGTCATTTTTCAGCTTTGAGTTCTACTCCATTATGGATGTAGGCCATGGTTTTTTAAGTCCATTCACCCACTGATAGACCCTTAGAATGTTTCAGTCTCTTTGCTGTGTGAATATTGCTTCAGTGAACGTGGGACAACAGATGTCTCCTCAACATACTGACTTCAATTTGGATACACATGGTAGTGACATCACTCAATCACATGGTAGTTATGTTTTTAGATTTTTAAAGAACCTCCATATTTGTTTTTTAAATGGTTATACTTTCATATTAGTACATGTTTGCAGTACACACTGATTATATTTTCTATGGGGAATTAGAACGTGTGTGTACCATGTCTTAGTTCTTTTTCATCCCCTACCCCTCTACTCCTCCATGCTCCAACTCTTGGTTCCCTTACCCCTTGCAAAAGTATATTAACATTTATTCTTTCAACTTTATTTTTCCATTCTGTTTCCCTCCTTCTCTCTCCATTTCTTGTTTCCCTTCACATTTAAAAAAAAAGTCTACACTAATTTACATTACCATCAACACTATATAAGGCCCCTCTTTTCTCCAAAAGTCTCCAAAAGTGAAGACTTTTTATCTTTTACTTTCTGGCAACAGAGAAACTAGTAGATGTCAGATGATACCTCATTCTTTTGCACTTCTCTGATGATTAAGGAATGAAATATTTTTCATGTAACTATTATATATTTTTTCTTTTCATATTTCTCTTTCAAGGAAAGCCTAAGCATTTTATACATTTTAAAACACAATTATTTGTTTTCTTGTAACAGTACTCTGACTTTTTAATATTTTGAATATTAGCTCCTTATTTTATGCAGTATTTTTGAATATTTCTTACATTCTTTTTTAAAATTTGTTTTAACAGTACAAATTTGTAGTGCATGTACTTTAGAGTCATCTTGGGAAGTGAATACAGCTGGTTTCTTTATTTTTTTAATCTCTTTTTCCTCTCTTTCTCCACCTTCCTTCCTCCCCTATTCCCCTTTGCCCATTTTCATTCTGTGAATATTAGTAATCTTAGCTCAAGTTGACGGAATATGACATTTGAGTTGGGTTTTTTTTATTGTTTCTTTTCTTTTACAGAAGCTTTTAAATTTGATTTAATTCACTTCTCTATTTTATAAAGAAAGAAACACCATGTGATCTCTCTTGTGGAAGCTAAATAAATTTGAACACAAAGAACTGGGAATAGAATGATGATTAGCAAATGCTATGAGAAAGGAGTAGAAGGGGAAAGGGGAGGGATTCATGAACAAAAACAGTTCTAATGAGGTGGGAGTAATAAATTGATTCCTATTGTATAGCAGGTTGATGACAGTTATTAGTAATGTTGTGTATACTTTATAATAGCTTCAAAGCTAGATTTTAAAGTTCTCTTTATGAAGTTTTGAGGTGACAGGTATACTAATTACCCATATTTGATCATTGCCAACTGTATTTATGTCTCAAAATATTATGATGTAACATACAAACATACAAATTAGTTGACAATTAGTAATTAGGTAAAACTAATACATAAATAATAAAATTATTCCATAAAGTAATCATACAGTGATGCAGTAAAGTCTATTTATATACAACAAATGTTACAATGGATCTTCAGCAATCAAATACTATGTCAAGTAATTTATTTTTAACTGCTATGACCATGTAAAATTGTAGAAACATAGAAGGACCCCTCCATTAGATCTAATAGATAGGACTACAATATAAATCTAAACATGGAGAAAGTCATGCTTGTTAGACTTATATGTAGAGATGCAAAATTTATTTTCTGGGGAAATATGTATTTCAATGAATAACTCAAAATATTTCTTTTGAACAACACCAACTGCCCACAATGAATAAAATTATAGGTTGCAAAAAATGAATTAAATAATTATGATGCTGATAATAATGAAAATGGGGGAAGGGGATCTAAATACAGAGGGCAGGAGATGTTTGAGATGAGGAAAGAGAATAAAAAGAATCAGTGTGTTAAATACATGCACCTACTACCTAATATGATTGAGAACATCGTACACTACACACTCTTACCAATAAAAAACTTACTGAACTTAAACTCAGTGCAGCCTTGAACATACCTGAAGGTATTTTTCCTTAAATATTATCATGTTTTCTTTTGTGACAAATGTTGCCTTATAATGCCAGAATGGTGTATTGTGGAAATAAAGTTCTCAAAACTTTATGTGCTCATACTAAATCCTTTCCTGATTCCAAGTACTCTTGTTTATTTGCTGTGCTGATTCTACATTCAGTTTCAGCTTTGTCATCTACTCCCTGTATTACTTGGTCAAACTACATGAAATGGATTTTAAAAATTCATGTATAGCTATTTTTTTCTTCATATACCTCCTTATGTGTTTCTTAAAAACATTTTTCTCTATAACAGTCTGACAGATATAAGTGAGAAACATTAGTTTTAAAATATACTTTTTCTTTGGAAATAGAACTTTTTCTGTTTTTTTGTTGGAAGATTTGAGGGAAAAATACAAAAACTTGTAATTCCAGTAGCAGGTTATACATACTTAGCTCTGTCTTAGTGAAGACAGTCTTCTTCTGTTAATCTGTTTCTTCATAGTATATTTTATGTCCAAAATAGGTAAAATTTGCTTTGATGAAAGGTAGATGGTGTACATTATTTGAAAATGATGATTTCTCTATTAAGGTCAAGTTTCACCAAACAATATCTTCTAATATAGTTTTATCTCACTGAATTATTATTTTGTCACTGTTGACAGGCATCACTAAATTATTATTCTATCACTATCTGTTGAAAGGAATTTCTTTTCCACTATGCTGGGGTTATTTAATGTTTGGAACCATTTATGCTGCTCATCGGGTCTCCAGTGCTTATCAGACTGCTTGTACATATTCAGGCTTTCACTTATGTATTCAAAAATTTGTGCAGCCCACACCATTCCATTAACGGTATGTTGACAGAAGGGAATAGAATACAACATAGCGAAACCTTCTGTATTTTCAGGTCTTGTACTTTAGTGGAAATAATAAATAAATTCATGAATACTTGAGCTATACACGAATTAACCAGTTTATTATCAAAATAAGATAAGTTCCCTCACCAAGTTGGTTGGTATCAGCATCATTAGGAAATATTCTGAGTTTAGTAAAAGTTTGATGTCCAAATAGCCAGACTTCATATGACGTTTCCGGGTGATGTGCTGGAAACTGCTTAGACAGTACAGTCAAGAAAAGCTTTGCTGAAAAGCATTACATTAATAGGAACCTGCATCCTGTTAAGTAGCTCACGTGGAAAAATACAAAGCTATCAGTGTACATCCAGGGAACAGAAGGCACAAGAGTTCTGAGCCAGGAAAGAACTTGACATAGTTTAGAAGTAACAGGAGAAAGTAAAAGAGGCTAGAAAGTAGCAAACACTGAAACCAGATGAATGTAGAGAATGTGATAATCCATTCTGGTATGGAAGACTAAGGAAGTTTTAGAAAGGTAGAAAATCCAATGAAATACTTTTAAAAATGATACTGCTTTACCAATTTAAAAAAATATGTCAACTTGGCTTCTCCATTTGATTGAACAGAAGGGAGTGGTATTTCTTAAAAAGGAAATTATCTGAGAAATTGTTGCTCTGAACCATACTGAAGAAATAGTAGTTTGAACTGAAATAAAAAAGTGAAGGAAACTTTGAAGTGTACTTTCGAGACAAAAATGATAGAATTTGGTGAAGATAAGTAGTTCTTTTATTTTATATATTTTTGAAATTCCTCAAAAAGTACTATTTTTAAACTGTCTTGTAACACTGGATGTCTATGACAGATCCTAACCAAAGGGTTTACAGATTTTTATTTTAAAGAATGTTTTGTTGTAGATAGTAAATGTCAGGACTTGTGTATAACTAAAACCTCTCCTTGACCTATGCACATAAATATTAACTTTTTTCATTTACACATCATCATTTTCCATTCTCTTTCATTCATTTCTGACACAAAATCTAATTTAATTGGAATGAAAAATGTTAAATACATTCTGTTTCAGATATGCTATATGTTGGGAGTCAAGGGTAATTGAGTCACATATTTATTTTCTAAAGAGTTCATAATCCACAAAGAAGAGAACATTGTAAGATTTAATTATAAATAGATTCCTTTCTTTTAATATTAAACTTGACATACTTTTAAAACAAAAATTCTTTGAGAAAAGTCGAATGTTTATGTTTAAAAACATATTTGAACAGAGAGGAATAAAAGAAATAAGCTGTATAAATTAATGAGAAGTGCTACAAAGAAATTGGATTTTTTTTCTGTAGTCTATATAGTTTACAAAGATTAGGCACATTAATTTCAGATTAAGCTTTGATTCAAATAAGTCATCTCCCACTGGTTGTTAGGAATAAGAATTATTTCTCCGTAGGTGAAGATGGCAACACTGAATTGATTGAATTATCTTTGCATATTTTTTCATACATGTCTGACACTTAAAAGTAAAACATAAACGAGACAACGTGAGATCAAAAAGACCACAACTCAGTGGAAGCCCAAAAGAAAGACTAGCAATGGAAACATGTATACGAGAACCCTAGATATTATTGTTATTATTAACTCATAAATTACTATGCATAATCAAGAAATGAAATTTAAATTATAAAAAATTAAAAATATAGATAAAACAAAATACTTCTGAGCTTTAGCTATTCTAGAGAAAACTGATAGAAAAAAATGAGAAATTCTTTGTTTTCCATACTTAGGAAACAAAAATATTAGAGGCAATACAAAAACTTTTAGAGTTTTCTTTGGTAAAATTAATATTTAAAGTATTCTTGTTTGTTTCATATCTTAATTTTCATAACTAATGTGAAATTAGTTAAAACAAGTGGTTATGTCTTTATAATACCATATCCAAATCATTAGTTGCTAATTCAAATATTTCTGGTTTCAAATAGTTTATACAAAAGAACAACTTGTGATTATTAAATGTATTTTCACAATTTATTAATCTAAAAAGTCTTAATGTTTTATTATTCAGTTGCTACAGTCAAACTTCTAAAATACAATTCTATATTTTAAAAATATGTTGGCCAGGACGGAGTACATACTTGTAATGTCAGCACTCGGGAGGCTGAGGCAGGAATATTGCAATGATTCTGAGTCCAACTTGGGCTACACAGTGAGCTCAAGGCCCAGGTGTGCTACACAGCAAGACTCTGTTTCAACAAATAAAACTAAACAAAAAAAATTAATATGGACATGTGAAAAAATTTCCAGAGGAGAGACCCTTGGTCCTCAGTAACTGACAAATTTCCAGTGATCTGAAAAAGCAGTTGTCTGAAGCAGTTTGCTTCCTTTTCCTTCACTGAGGCGTGACCACTCAGGCTTCCAGAAGTCTTACTTGGCCCCAACCCAATAAATGGCATTAAAACATTTTACATGTAATGAAGTTGACTATCATTAAAAGGTTATATAATTTTCAGAACTCAAAGTGTAATACTTTTATGTAAAATCAAAATTACATTATTATCTAAGTAATTGTGTACTTACTAAAGATGCTGATCTACCCTTTGTAAAGTATATAAAAATTGGGCTAACCATAGTTAATCTCCTGCTATTATGTTTTGAAGACCTGTGTAGCTGTGTTCTGTTTTGAAATGCTGTATTGTGTTTGACTCTATTCTGTTTTCTTTTGCTTTTTCTTGTTCTGTTTTTTGTTTTGTTTTGTTTTGTTTTGCTTTGTTCTATTCTCTTTAAAATGAAAAAATTGGGCTTAAAAATGTTTTATAACATACCATAATGATTTCTTTTGTTTTCTGCTGTTAAGCTATCAAACTGTTTAATTACTATTTTAAAAAATAACTTTTAAAAAAGACTTTCTGTAATTGACAGTTTATTACAAACTGTCACTAGAAAACCACTAGAGAGAAAAATGCCCCCTTCTTTTAAGGAATGCATATGATCAAATGAAACCCTGGGCCATCCTGGCAGATGACATGGCTAAGAGAGAAAAATACTAAAAATAATTAAAAAGCTAAACATCTCTCACATAGCCCCAAAAGTAATTTTAGAAGTTTTAACTAAACTTGATAGAAAATCTAGATCTAAATCTAGAATTATAACTAAGAAGTACAATAATTAATAATAATAGAAGAGTGAACCTTACTAGATTTAAAATGAAGTCCAAATATTCCATCAGTTATTTTGGGTAGTCATCAACCACACTTGTGTCTTGGCTTACATCTATGAGAAGTTCATATTTCTAGGCATGTAATCTTCTCCAAAAAATTTTTCCTATTTTAGTATATTGTCATTATGTTATTTTAATGTACGTTCAAGTATCCCTCAAATAAAATGGGCTTTCTTATACAAGGTAAAAATGTCAATATAATTACTAAAAAATTTTACTTTTGTAGTATAAACTATTGTCTACTTCAGGTTTTACCATTTCTGTTATCTGGAATCAGTTACTACAAAGTATAAGCCATTTCCCAGGTTTCAAACCATATTCCTTGGCCACTGTTATAATTACAAATAAAAGAGCATTTGGTTTCTTGTTAACAAAACTAAAAGAAATCTATTGTTTTATATTCTATTTATTATACTTGAGTAAAAAATCTGAAGATAAATAAAACTTTAATACTAAAGATAATGGGCTTATATCAAGAACTACCCAATTCTATGTAACTTCTACCTCTTTGAGGGCAATTATTCACCATTATTCTATTTTATAAATTTGGTCTTTCCACATTAACATGTCGAAATTTTTATATTTTTCACATTTCACAAACTGCAATTCAGGCTGCAGCACCTCTATGCTGTTATCAAAATAAAACACTGTGTAAATATTCCGGATAACTTGAAATCATAATTTCTACAAGATAGAGTTTCACAAATTAGTACAATGTCAGATTCTGTCCTAAGTATCATTGACTTGCTGCTGCCATAATTTTCCAAATAAACCTCACCATCAAAAGATGATTCTTCCAACAAAATCCCATTTTTCCTGTGTCTCATTTGGATCATTTAGGATGAGACTTTTGACCCCTGGCTAGATCCCTGCTGAAGTAGCCATAAAAAGATAGACTTTTACCAGCAGCATTCCATAAGGCAGAAGGAATAAAATCTCAGAGATGAAGTAAAAAGAAAAATAAATAAGTAAATAAAAATAGGTACAAATGAGACAAAGACAAAAGAGGGTATCCAGACATAAAAACCAACATACTTTACAGAGCCTTGTTATCTTCTAGGAAACTTACTCCAAATACTTTCTAAGGCTCTTTAAGGTACATTAAGTCTGAAAACTGGGAGTCCCATGCCTTTTCATCTATAAGTCACTCTTCTTCTCACACACCTTTATCCTTTTAAAAAGCAACACCAAGGGCTGGGGATCTAGCTCAGCGGTCTAAGCGCCTGCCCGGCAAGCGCAAGGTCGTGAGTTCAATCCCCGGTGCCACAAAAAAAAAAAAAAAAAAAAAAAGCAACACCAGTCTTACAGTTTGTAGGTGCCCCCTCCTCTCATGTAGTCAGGGAAGCAGCTGAATCTAACGTTTATGATTGACTCGTTGTCTAGTGCTGGGATTGGTGGTGTGAGTTCTGCACCTGCCCAGGGGTGGAGCTGACATACAATGTAAGGTCAGAAAGGAGACATGCTTTTCCCTCTTTTGTGCTGGTTTGCTCTTGCCTCTTGCAGCTGTCATGAACAGCTGCCCCCTCAGTCATGCCACCCTGCCTTGAAACCGGTTAAGTATGGACTGAAACCCCCAAAACTGTAAGACATAAACCTGTCCTTACTTCACTTTGGGCGTCAGGTATTTTGTCTCAACAACGAGAGAAAAGTAACCAAGACAACTAGTAAGTGGGCAAGGCATTTCTAAACTTCAAACACCTGTATTTGTATTTGAAACCTGCCCCCAAGACCACCTTAAAAAAAAAGCAAACGCTAGACTAGTGTGCCTCTCTCTGGATTGTCTCACTCTATTGTCTTGCATTGCCATACTTGGCTTACAATTCTCCCTAACGAACATTGTGCTGCCTCTCACAGATGTTTCTTGAAAATTTCTAGGGTAATAATCAGGACAGAAGTCAGAGAACTTGCAACCTGCATTGTTTTTCCACCCTGACTGTGTGAGTTGAACCCACTGGTGACAGCACTATACAAGTTTTGAATTTGAGCATGTCAAATTACAAATTTTGAGGGTGAGTGGTTTTCAACCTGCAGAAGCAAATGTAGATAAAATGTTAATTTTATGATAAAATGGGTTAATTTAGGCATATAGTCTAAGGAAAAATTGAGAAAGGGATAGATTTAACTGTGAACTTCCATTGTAGTTAAATATTTTTCCTGAAAGGTGAAATCTGATATATGGTTCTATTTTCCCTATAAGATTCAGTTCCTCTTTATCTGTTAAAACATGGGCATCTCTTGGGACTGTATGTGATTTGAGGTGACATGGATACACAGATATCAATGTAAATAGCATGTGCAGAAGGCAGACTGAGTCATGTGTCTCTTCACATATTGAAAAAAAAGAAAAAAAACCTAGATTTTTTATTATACTTTTTCACTGAGAGCTCATTTCATGCTATATTGTGTTTTGTGATAAAAGGAATAATCAAGATTTTTATTATTGTATGGTCTTACTTTATGGGGGTTTTTTTTGTAGTAGTAGACATTGTTCCTAAGGCCTTCACACTGAATTATATCCCTGTCCTTTTTCAATTTTGTTTTTATTATTTTGAGACAGGATCAGTCTCACTGAGTCTTCAAGTTACCCTGGCAGGGCTAAAACATGCAACACTTCTGCCTCCCCTTCCCAGATTACTGGAATCACAGGCATGAAGTACCTTCTCTGAATTTAAGCAATGTACATGCTATAATTTATTGTATATGTGAAATAGCACTAAGCACCTGGAGAAAATATTCCTTGTATTAAAAGTTATATAAAAGTGTCTAGAAATTTTAAATCAATCTGAAACTAAATTTAACAGCTATTAATAGCATATCAACAAAGGACATACATTGACAATTGGCATGTGAAAATGTGTGTTTAAATTTGTTATTTACTTAAAAATGAAAAAAATCATTTTCCATTTCTAACTCTATCAGTGATTCTATCATAGTGGTCACAGTTGTTTGTTCAGTGTTAAACACTGATGGAGAAAATATAAATCTCTGCTCAAAAAGTTTAGAATTTGAACCAAAGACAAATACTCATTTTTACAGATTTACTTCTGTAAATAGCCCTTTTATTTCATTTTTGTTGACCCCTGTTTCTTCACTGATACCTATCACACTTAAATTATTCTTCTTTTACAAAATTCCTGATAAATATGGGGGAAAGGTTCTGAAGTCCAATGGTGCTTTTATTCTTTGATTTGATTGGTTTAAGTCTGTTTTCTACTATTTGATTGCAATATGTGAGAAGATAGGAACAGCTCTTTTGAAGAAAACAGGGGACATTAAGGTAGCCATTGTTGGTTTCTTGTTGTCTGATTTGAAGGCCTGTACTGCTTTCACTCTGTTTTTAAATCTGGTTTTATATTATTTTGTATTGTTTGAGTTTATTGTCTGTAAATGTATGAACAACCATTTCAAAGAAGGCAAGAGACACTAGGGTAGCCATTGCTAATCTCCTGTTGTTATGTTTTGAAGACCTGTATTGCTTGCAGTGTTCTGTTCTGAAATGCTTTGTTGTGTTTGACTCTAT
>RJWT010017901.1:0-19132 GCA_004365215.1 Cuniculus paca
GCAGTAGGTGCTATTAATTATGCCAATTTTCCAGATGAATAAACCAAAGTCAAGGGAGGGTGAGTAACTTACTTAAAGGCAAATAGTAGGGGAGAGAGTCAGGATGTACTTAGACTCCTTGGAGTCTAATATTGTTTTGTGCTAGGTGTAGTGGCCCACGCCTATAATGTCAGCACTCGGGAGGCTGAGGCAGGAGAATTGCCACGAGTTTGAGGCCAGCCTAGGCTACATAGTGAATTCAAGACCAGTCTGGATTATGCAATGAAATCCTGTCTAAAATGATAATAAAATAAATTACTGATTCATGATTTTAGCTGAAATAATATACATAGGCTATTGTCATAATTTTGTTTAGTTTTTTTGCTATTCTCTAAGAAATTATATTCTGATGGTTTTGAGCTGCTGAGCCAGCTCAGTACCTTTCATCCTCAGAGCACTGAAATTTCCTGTCATCAGCTTTGCTTGGGATCCCACTTTACCACATGGGAATGTGAAGAATTAGACATTGACTTTGTCTTACAGGTACCCTTGGAAATATTTTTGTTCTTGATTATTCACAGAATAATCAAGATGCTTATTTCTTTGTTAAGATGACTGGGCTGGGGGAGTGAGGTTTTTTTTTTTTTTTTTAAATACAGTGAGTTTTATTAGTCTCCAAATAACCAAGTATCTGTCATCAGTGTTCAGCTCCCAATATCTGGTTTTGTGGATGAGATGAGATTTGCGGCAGTGCCATGGAACTCAAATCACAGCCTTTGGGAATCACTGCATCTTTAGATGCAGGACGGTGATGAATGAATGACTGATTCGTTTCATTCTTCTGAGGACTTCAACTTTTCTACAGCAATTTTCTAATTTTAGGGAAGTTTTAAAAACCCATTTTTGTGCTAATTTTTGTAAGTGTATACATAGATTTCTGTGTGTGTGTGTGTTTGTGTGTGCTTATGTGCTGGGGATGAACCCAAACCCTCATGCATGCTAGGTGAAATTGAGCTTCATTTACATATTTAAATAAATGCTAACCTTAGTATCTAGAGTAATTTAGAGTATCTTAGATGTCCTTTAGCATCCCTGGCCTTGTTGAAAGTCGTGACCTTTGATACTGAGACCTGTGCTGCTACCACACTCAAACGCAGTATACTCTAAAAGAGAAGGGAACTGTCCTTGCAAATCAACATTCTGTGGCGGTTTCTAGAGTCTTCCTGCTTAATCAGTCTTGAGATGACAAGAAGCTGTTGAGAATTAAATGTGGCAACCACACAGGTGCTTTGTGTTCTGGACAGAGAGGTATTTACCACATGGAGTTGCATATTGTTTTTTTTCGATGCCAGTAAAAACTTTTGTAAAAGATTATCATGAGCAACGTCAAGACACTCAGATTCATTTTTTTTTTGTTGTTAATCAAGTAATGTAAGAAGTGTTTGGGTGCCTACCAAATGGCAAGTTCATATGCTGTTTCTTTGCCAGTACCCTGATGAGGGCAGTTAGATAGGTTCAGTTGCTAATGATGACTCAGAGGACCCAGAATGACATGCAGACACATTGGTGCTTATTGCAGGAAAGGATACTAGATAGGGGCAGCATTAAATTAAAGATGCACTTGGTAGCCACTAGTTATTACACAGCAAGAGGCAGGTTCCAACTGCCCCCCAGAAAGCACTCACTTTCTGTCTTATGTCAGGCCCTACTAACGTCTGCATGGAACAACAATGAACAACCTAGTCCTCAATGGTGTCTTGGCTGGAATCTTTCACATTGTAAAAACATTTTATATTTTGGAATATTTTTAATGTCTTCTGTATTTTGTCAGTCATCTGGTTTCTTGCTGTCAACAGCAGAGCTCGCTAGGCATCTCAGGGAGCCCAGGTGCAAGTCATTATGCTCATTGCTGTCAATAAGCAATGCCCACAAGCTGGTGCAAATCTTCTGAAAACTCAGATTTGCAGTGATAAAGTAGCACTGTGTTAGTCAGCTTTCCGTCTCTGAGACAAAATACCTGAGATAACCAACTTACAAGGAGGACAGGTTTACTTGGCTGATGATTTCAGAGGTTCCAGTCCATTCTCCCCCCAACACTTGTGCCTATGGGGAGGCAGACTGTCAAGTTGGGGGATGTGTACTGTAGCAAAGCCCATTTACCTCATGGGCGCCGGAAGCAGAAAGAGTAATACAGAGAGGATAGGGTCCCAGTGTCCCCTTCAAGGGCCTAGCTTCCTTCCAATAGGCCGTGCGTCTTCAGGTGAAGTTACTGCTCATTGGTACTTCCCGGCTACCGTAGGCCGTAGGTCTGCTTGTGTGCCATTATGCCACTTTTTGACTTTAACCTTTTCAGTTTTTCTCTCTAGCTCTATTTTCTAATCTGAGAAACAATAACATGGGCTGGAGTGAATCCCATAATTTCTTTCTGCTCAGAAATCTTAAATAATTTTTCCAAGGCCATGTGCCCCAAATGACATTTATTCTCACATTCTCCATGGAGTTGTATTACTTCCTTACAAGAGGACAAGTTATTCACTGATTCATCATCTGGTATTGTTAGTGATGTAGCATCCCACACACTGTATGTAACCAGTATCAGCGTTGTTTGTTTTTCTTTGCTGTGGGCAGCTGGATGTAGTTTGGAGAAGCCTCCTTGAATCCCAGGTCTGTCATTTAACTAGACATTAACAACACTGCATCTCAGTATTGCATTTGTAAAACGAGAGTGCCGGTTTTCCAGGGCTATTGCAAAATAGTAAATCAGATAATTATATCTTAAAACAGTTCATAAATACTCATTAAAAATTAGTTTTTTTCTTTTCTGTTTAACAACTGTTGTTACATTTAAATCTCTATTAGAAGTTCTTGCTAAGTTTTCTGATTTAAAACAAACTATATTAGTCTTATTTACTCTGGGCTACATCCCTAGCTCTTGAACTAGGTCTAATTTAGAATGGTATGAAGGCATTTGTAAAAACTCTACCTGCTAACAGGAGTGATACATGCAAATGAAACTGTCAGATGGCACTGTTTTAGTCTTGCTTATAGGGGTAAGTAGCACAAACCTTTTGGAACAAGAGAGAGTAAGGACGTGCTGTAGAGGCAAGTTTATGTTGAAAGTGAAATTGTAATCTCTCTGTCTCTTTGAATTGTTCTAAGTCAGTTCACCAAATGCCTAGTGTCCTATTGGCTAGTTTTCTCAAATGAACAATATTTCTTTTGGAAGTGTTTTTGTTTGCTAATTTTCAGAGTAAAGAATTTTATTCTTCCAAATTTGTATAGTGACTGGAGCATTTAAAAATATTATGATAAAAACCCATGGCTTTTTATATGTTTGATATGCTTTAATCAGTTGTAGCCATTATTCTTTTTGTCCACTTGTCCAGTCTGTGGCCACTGGTTGCCCCTTTGAGGTGGCACCGGCATCCTCGCTGTTTCCTTAGTAGTCTTCATGGTTGCCAGCACGACAGGAGGTGCTTACCTTGCTTTCCATGTTTCCTGCCTTAGATCTGGGGTTATCTTGAAGGGATCTTGGTTCCTTGGAGAGGAAAATGCTATTTTGGAGACTCTCATCTAGACACTGGGAATGCATGTTGTTGCCAGACTGTCATCGTTTCTGGTCTTTTTAATTTAAAAAAACAATGACTCATTTTTGAATTGGTATTTGACTTCAAATGTAAGATGATAGGTTATTCCTCCGCTTCTTTGACAGATTGTAACCTCTTTCCTCTAACATTAAAAAGTTTCTTCTAATGAGTTTAACACAATTATTTTATCCAAGTGTGTGTGTAATAGTTTCAAACCAACTCTCAATATTATTAACTAACAATAAATACTAAATGCAACTTTAAACTTAATAGTTCTTTTTACACGGAAGGCTATGTCCCAGGGTCATTTGAATTAATTCTTCTCTTTATGGTTATGAAGTTTATTTCCTGTTCTTAGGAATTATAGTGATTTTTTTGTTTTTTTGGTGTCAGGAATCAAACTCACGACTTCGCGCTTGCCAGGCGGGTGCTTATGCTGCTGAGCTAAACCCCTGGCTAAGAAGCCATTTTGATTAGTTTATCCTTTTTTTGTTTCTTTTTGAACACAGAAGGAAGTACATTATATTATGTATGTACTATATACTATATGTCAATATTTATATTAGTTTTTTCCTGTTTCTTATCCAAAAGTTGACTTGCTATATACACTGTGCTCTGTACCATAGTAGCAAAGAAACTTTACTCATATTTCTTTTTAACCATACAGTACTCAAATATATGGAAGAATCATAATCTATTCGATTCCCTCCCCGCTTCTTTTTCATGCAGGGTTTCGCTATGCAGTTCAGGCTGACCTTGAGCTCACTTTGTAGCCCTGGCTGGCCTTGAACTTACCGCAATCTTCTTGCCTCATCCTCATGAATGCTGGGATTACAGGTGTACGCCACCATGCCTGGCCAATGTAGTCTCTTATTGATGGGCATTTGGTTGTTTCTATTATTTTGTGATAAAGGTATATGTAAGTAACTTCATACTGAATAAACAGTTTTTAACTAGTTTAATTCACCAGCACTCAGTTGGCCTGCACCCTGCGTGTTACTCAGCTTTTCATTACCATCATAGAATAGCTTAGATAGGCAAGCATTCTAGAAAAGAGATTGCTTTAGATCACGGTTTTGGAGGCCGTAAGTCCACACAGCATGGTGCAGGCTCTGGCTCCCTGGCAGGTGGCAGAGGCTAGAGCATTTCCAAGCAGTCACATCTTGAGTAGGGAAGCAGAGAAAACTGGGTGGGGTCAGGCTTGCTGCTTTTTTAAAAAATGCCTTCGCAAGAACTCACTTAGCATCTGGCGAGAAATAATCCCTTTTGAGGTCTTGCCCCCAGTGACCTCTCAATGGGCCCTGTCTCTTAGAAGTTCCACAGTTCATAGTACTGCCACCCTGCTGACCAGGCCTCCAACATGGGAAGCCTTGGGGGACACATGCTAACCATATCCAAACCACAGCACCTGGTATGGAGCCATTATTATATGTTGCCTAACACTCAATTCTTGTCCTCCATCCACTCCTGTCCCAGGTTAAGCATTTAGTCTCATTGTTATAAAAATCAAAGAATGAATCTTTGTGAAAATACATTCTAAAATCTATATAGCTTTTGGGAACAGAAATGAAAGGGGCAGCTTTCCTTTAATAGGAGCCCATGCCAGGCTGGCAAAACAGGTGAACTTTTTAGGTTTCCATGGTGAGCTAGGCACAGTGTTAGAGAGGAACTTTCTTTTCATCCTTCGAAGTCCTGCAGTACTACAGTGGAAGTCCTTCCCTCTCCATTGCAGCATTGATGAAAATGAGGCATATAGAGCTTTACACCTGTATAAGCTATACACCTACCAATCCATAAAATAAGTGCATATAATATGGATGGAGTTGCTCCTCAGAAAAGCTGCTTATGTTTTAAGATTTTTACTATGCTAATTATCTTGTAACTTTTTATGAATTAGATAAGATACACGGCACAGTAAATAAAAGGATCAGTGTTGGAGGCAAATAGATCATGTTGGAAGTTTTGCTCTGCCTCTGCATCCATCCATTTATCCATCCATCCATCTATCCATCCATCCATCCCATGTCCACCTATCCATGTATGAATATTTATAAGGCTGCTGCTACGGTGATACCGTGCCCAGTGCTGCAGAAGCAATATGAGGACACTGAGGAATCTCACCCTCAAAGGCTTTAACATAGTTTGGTGACCCTTGCAGGCTGCCTGTGACCCTGCACACATTTGTAAACATCTATGAATATCACACATTCTGAGGATGGAATGAGAGAATGTATACAGTGGGGTTGTCACAGTGCCTGAGAATACGTTATTAGCAATAACTGTCATACCCACTTAGGAGATATTTTCAGGAAAAGGAATCTAGGGCAGATAAGTAAGCCAGGACTTTGGACATGTGAAAATCATCCACAAGAATGATTGTCTGGAGGGGATAGATTTAAGAGCAGAGAGAAAAATGTGGCTAATAGGATGTTCTATTTTCTAAATGGAAGAGAAGGAAAGATACTTGATACAAAAGTGCAAAGCTGACATTATATCTCATCTGAGCTGAAAGAAGTTCAGAGATGTAATATAAATGATAAGAATTCAATTGCTTTAAAACTGCGACATGTTATATCTGAAACTGATTTCAACTGAATCAATGTGAAGCCAGGGTTAAATCTTTATGTTTCTGATGTTTTATGCTATTTTTCCACCTCAAACAGGCCACTGTTCATAACTCTTGGATGAGGGGGAGAGATTTTGAATGTTTTAATTTCATATATTGAGGACAGTGAGGTATCACGTCATTTGGTCAACTAATTTTTTTTTTTTTTTTTGCGGCACCGGGGATTGAACTCACGACCTTGTGCTTGCCGGGCAGGCGCTTAGACCGCTGAGCTAGATTCCCAGCCCTGTTTTTGAGACAGGGTCTCACTATGCCGTTCAGGCTGGCCTTGAGCTCACTTTATAGCCCAGGCTGGTCTTGAACTCACAACGATCCACCTGTCTCAGCCTCCCGAGTGCTGGGATTACAGGCGTGAGCCACCACTCCCGGCTGGTCAACTAATAATTTAAATGCTTTATTTTACTCATCTCCAATAGTAGCACAGTCATTACATCTAGGATTTGTTTCCCATGCATATGTGTGCGTGCACAAATGTACATATAAATGCAGACACACGGGCTCAGAGGACATCCCAGCTGGTTATCTCCACGTTTCTGCCTCTCCATGAAGCCCCATGAAGATTATTGATGTTCACAATGCCCAGAGACCCCTTCGGAGCATTTTCACCAAGAACATTGTATTTTGTTCACAGAGCGGGATTTACTTGTGAATGATATTTGGGCCATGAAAGATTAGGGAGCTTTTCAAAAGAACCGACAATCCAGGGGAAAGACTGAAGCATCGGGAGCAGGAGTAGGAACATTTCTGCTACTAAGTGCGTTGTGTTCCTGGTTAGATGGCATCCAAGGTGTGATACGCCTCACAGACTTGATAAAGGAATGGATGAAAGTATCTGCATCTCTATAGTGAGCCATTGACCTAGATGACCTTTTGCCATAGGTCAACTGCATATCCTACTGTCCCCATCCCCTGCTCTTCAAAACCATCTGGTGTTTGTGAGCAACCTTTTTTTCTAGGCGTTCAAGTTAATTAGTGTCTTAGCACTTGACCTTGGGTATGTGCAATCTATTTTCTGACAGTTTAATTCATAGATAGATAGGCAGACATGGGTTCTTTTTCTCCCTTGATACATTGGATAGAACTGAGGTTGAACGGCTATAATTTTTACCTTTTCAGTGGAGTACTATAATGGAGTGAAGTAGCTTGATGGTTAAATTTCTGTGTTTGAGAACAAAAGAATTTCTTAATGGGCACCATCCCATTTTAGCAGGCTCCTGCCATGTTAGAGTGAGCTGGTCTCTACTTGCTTTGTAGTGAGCTAACATGCTGTAAGAGAAAGGTTATGAATTTTGGAGTCAGAAGTTCTGGGTTTGAGATCTGCCTCTGTCATTTATTAGCTGTCTAACCGTGGGTTGGTTTAGTTTTTCTGGTCTCACTTTCACTAGCTATGAAATGGAATACTCATAGTTATTTTGGAGAGCTATCAAAGTTTTCTAAATTACTTATCAAAGCTGGGCATGGTGGTGCACAGCTGTAATCTCAGCACTTGAAAGGCTCAAACTCACCATGAGTTTGAGATCAGCCTGGGTTACACAGCGAGACTATCTTAAAAAGTAAACAACAACAAAACAACAACAAAATTACCAAGTGTAATGAATGATAGAAATATTCATTATTAGTGGAAATGACCCTGGCTTTTCTCTGTATTTATCAAATATTTCTTCTGCCATACAAAGACAGGAGAATCAGAATTACTGAAAGAGATAAGAAAGGTGAAAGTAGACAGTGGAGTATAATATCTTAATTTTATAGATAACTAAAGGAGGAGCTAAGAGCTTTCATGACCTCACAAGTACCAGGCTAGGGACAAATTGTTCTCAGTCCTAGCTCCTTTCACATCTATTTCCTCAGAGGTGCTTTCTGTTAACTCATAAAAATCACATCCAGAGCTAATGAATATCTTGGCTTTTAAGTATAGCTAGGATATGGTTATTACCACACAGCCAGGAAATGCTTTGCTCTTTTCATCTAAATAATGAAACATGTGCTAAGACATTATTAGAAGTTGAAGTAATGTCCTTTTGTAACTGAAACCATCTCACAGTGGACCTCAAAAAATTCACTGTGCTGCCAAGCTCAACTTCCTGCTGTGGCATTTTTCCATTGGATAAAGGTAGAATTTGGAGTTATTTGGATCTGTTACTGTTGGACCCACTAGATTTGAGGACAATAGTTAATTTTCAAGTCAGTGCACCAAAATTCTCATCTATATTTATGTATATTTTTTGCAATGAAAAGAAGCATCATTTATGTTGCTTTGATTAAAGTGAACTTTTAGAAACATTGTGGGTACACATTTGTCTTATGTGACAATTTGTGTGTATTTTATGTAGAGTAGGTTAATATCGTTTAGTAATCTTCCTTAAATTTGTTTAAAATGAATTCTATATAAATACTAAACTCTTGGAAATGCAACAAATTGAATAGATATTGCTGTAGTTCAGATCTAGAATGTCCCCCAAAGGTCCACTTTTTGAAAACTTGCCTGGTCCCCAGTCTGTGGAACTAGTGGGAGACAGAATAACCCTTAGGAAGTGGAGCCTAAAGGAAGGAAGTTGGGTAACTTAAAGGTGTGCACTTGAAGAGATATTGGGACCTCCACCACTTCCTGTCTCTTTTTCATTTTTTGGTTGCCATAAAGCAAATAGGCCTCCTCTGCCATGTGTCCCTACCATAATACACTGTGTTACAATATGCCTAAAGCAGTGGGGCCAGGAAACCATGGACTGAAACTTCTGAAACTTTGAGCCAAAACAATCATCTCCTCTTTGTTAGTTGATTATCTCGGTATTTTGTCATAGCAATAGAAGGCTAACACAGAAACTCATATATTAAATGTAAATATTAAATAAATACATATTGTGGTATGCTTTTAATAACTGGGCATATACTGCTTTTTCTAAAAAAGCATACTGAAATTTTAAACAAATGATCACCTGTTCACTTGGGGGAAAAATGAAAGAGATATCATTCCCTTAGTTGATATTTTTAAGTTTCAACCTCTTTCACTCCAAGTTCTTTTTCTTT
Source organism: Cuniculus paca (assembly GCA_004365215.1). Taxonomy (NCBI): domain Eukaryota; kingdom Metazoa; phylum Chordata; class Mammalia; order Rodentia; family Cuniculidae; genus Cuniculus; species Cuniculus paca. The sequence goes on from RJWT010017901.1 coordinate 9,220, forward strand.
TTTTGAGGGGTATAAGAAATAAGTGAACAAAATCTTGAGTATCAGAAATATCTTAGAAATATGTTTAATTTGTATTTAAACACTCATTATTCCCAATATTAAATTTATAAACAAAAGTTGCTTTGTAGATAGAACAAAAAAAGGTTAAATATTATGTAGAACAAATACACTTTTACTAACACTTTAATATAGCTGAAAATCAAGGTTTTGATCTTATGCTGTAAGTAGGTATTTTAGTGAGTTTATTTTCTTGTTTCTTGTATTGATGAAACACAAGTATGATTAAATTTCAAAGACCAACAATTTGATAAACAATATATATTTAATATTCTTATATATTGTGGTTAAATTATGGATCGAGACTAGTTAAAACTTTCTGAAACTGTGAAGAAAACAAAGGACATGAAAGTAGCCATTGTTGATTTCTTATTGTCTGATTTGAAGACCTGTAATGCTTTCACTCTTTTATTTTATCTGGTTTTATATTATTTTGTTTTGTTTGAGTTCATTGTGTGTGAATGTATGAACAACTATTTCAAAGAAAACAAGAGGCACTAGGGTAGTCATTGTTAATCTATCATTATGTTTTGAAGACCTGTATTGCTTGCTGTGTTCTGTTCTGAAATGCTTTGTTGTGTTTAACTTTGTTTTGTTTTGTTCTCTTTAAAGTAAAAAAAAAAAAAAGCCTACTGAAACTATATTTTCTGAATTTATTGGTAGACTCATACACACAAGCACACACATTCATACACAGTATATACATACATAAACATATAAACACTTGCACACCTCACATATGTTAATAAACTGTAGCATTTTTTATGTTGAAAACTTGTGTTGTTTTAGGAGGAAGTATAACTAATTGGAAAAACAATTAGGAGTTAAGGGACTAAGTTTCAGTTTCAAATGGGAGCAGTGCATTTGGAATTCAAGTAGCAAATTTCTTACTCCAGGCCTGAGAATATCAGACGTGTCCAATCTTTGCTCTGTCAGCTCTTGTGATGTGTTTTAATTTGCTTATCCATAAAATGGGAATTAAAAGTAATCATTGAGTGGCATAAGATTAAATGTAAATGCTTTAAGACTTAAAGTGCTTTATGAATGTATCATGGTTATTGCATCATCTTGGCTTTCCCATGGTCTGTTTCCTTATCTGTATAAGCAGATAATATCCATTCACAGGGCTTTTGTATTGAACAATTAAGTAATTGATATGAATGTGCTTTGAAAAATCTATAAAATTTCCCTCATATCAGTTTAGATTTTTATAGCTAATTTTGAATAAAGTTGAAGTCAGCTCTCTGTGATATAGAAACATTTAATCTTTTTTTTCTTTTGTGGGTACCAGGAATCGAACTCAGTACCTCATCCTTGCCAGGCAGGTGCTGCGCAACTGAGCTATATCCCCAGCCCATAAAATATTTAATCTTTTAATCACAGTATTTGTTTTTTGGTGTATACCTCATGGTTGAAGATAATAATATGTAAGACCCATTGAAATGCATTTTGAGTGTTCTATTGCTTTGGGTAGAAAATTAGTTGAAAATGCTTTCTTTGGCTGGGAATGTATCTCAGTGATGGAGCACTTGTGTAGCATATGTGAGGTCCTGAGTTCAATTCCCTGCACTGCCAAAAACCAAAAACCAAAATCCCCCAGATATGACCAAACCAAAACCAAACCGAACCAAACCAAAAACGAAGTATAAAGGCAACAAAAAATGCTTTCACTTCTGAAAAAAATGGAATTTGGAAGAACTGACTCTAAAGTAAGTGTCCTGAAATAAAAATATTTCACTTTTAAAATAAAATGGAGCACCTATTCCTAGAAAAAAATGAGTGGCTTGAATGGTTGGGGAAGCACACACAGAGAACTGGCAAGCTTCTATCTTTTCACTGTGTGGTCATGGGAGCGTAAGCTTCATGCACGTGTAGAAAAAGCATCCGGTTTAGAATCGGAATTGAGAGTCCAGGCCTTACTCTGGCATTAACAAGCTACTCATTTAACTTAAGTTACTCATCTTCTCAGAGCCTCATTTTTATTTTGTCACCTTAAAAAACAAGTTGAAGAGATGATCTCTGATCCTATGTTAAAATAGGATTATAGGGTTTTTGTTTGTTTGTTTTAGAATATCAGAGACTTGGCGCAGCTCAAGGCTGGTGTAGGATCTATATCCAAATTGCTTCCAATTTCTGCCCCATCATGACCTCCTGTCCTCGAGGTCCAAAGTGGAAGTCCAGCTATGTCATGTGTGGTTCAAGTAGCAGAATGAGAGGAAGTTGAAAGAGGGACATTACTTTGACTAGATGTCCAGATTACTTTGACCATATGTCCACAGTCCTAGCATGGGAGGCTGGGATATGTAGTCTCCATGTTTCCGTAAATAAAATATTAGAAAACAGTTGTGCCCCTTTGTTTACACATTACCAATGACAGCTTTAACTCTGCAACAACAGGAGTGGTTGTAATTGACACTGCCTGGTCTACAAAGTGGAAAATATTGTTATTTAGTGCTTTATAAAATTTTTTTGCTGACCCTTGCACTAGAAGAGCACTGTTCACTCCTCCATCTTATAATAGTGCCTGTTAGTTTCAGTCTAAATGTCTACTCATCTCTAGCCTTGAGGATAAAAGTATTTTATTTGGCATGTGCTCTGCATAGCCTTCATTTTGGTCAAGGTGGAAATATGAAAAGACTTATGAGCTATCTTTTATCCTGCCAAAGCTTTCAGTGTAATATCTGGGGTTGTTGGTGAACAGCGACCATCACTCCATGGTTATTAGGAGGTACATGGCATCCACCATTGTTACTTCATACTTTCTTCCTTTACTGGTTCACATGTGTCTTTGGAGTTTAATTTAAAATGAAAGTCATTTACGTGCTTATTTTTCAGTCACTCAGGTTACATTACTGTCTTCCAAAGAGAAATTTTGTCTGAAAATATGTGATTTTATTTGTTCAAATCAAGAATAGATAAAGTCTGAATAATAATGGGTGGAGTCTTTTAGGTGATTTGTTGAGAAATTTAGGGATGGGTCAGTTTGTGAAGGCACATTAGCTGTTTCCTTTACTGCTTTCTGTAGTGGTTACTTTTTGTAGGGTTGATCAATTCATTAATTTCTGAAACCTAGTTCTCATGGGCTGAAGGGATGGTGCTCTTCATAGATGCTCAGGCCATTAGATTACTAGAGTCACTGTCTGTTTATAAAACGATTTTATTTTTATGAAATTTGTTTTGTGGATTTCATTATCTGGTGAATTATGCATGACTCTTGAAACAAAATTGCATCTTCAAATTCAAAACACAATCTGCAGCATACTAGTTAAGATTTCACCCCCTCCTAGCCTTGTCCAAAGTTGTTTTTTTTTTTTTTTTCCTCTCCTCTGGCTTAAGCTGTGTCATTTAGAGACAAAGAAAGCTGATTAATTTTGGGGACTTTTTCTAGCTATAAAATTTTGAGTTTTATTGTCCCAGGCTCCTACTGAGCTTTCTTTAATGGGAAACAGTGTATAACTAGAGTATGATTTATTCACTGTAAATACTACACTCCTCGTCCTGCAGGTGTTTGTGCAAATGACTCCTTGTCATTTAAAAATGCAGCTTCTCTTCCCAGTCTGATTTCTTTTCTTTGTAACATTTTTCTCTACAATACTTTTTACCTTCTAACATTTGATATGATTGTTTCAGCTACTGGTTTGTCTGTTTTTCTACACTAGATTGTAAACTCCACATGGGTAGAAATTTTTCCGTCATCTCACTATGTGTCTTCAGAACTTAGAACAGGCCCTGGCATATAAATGCTTTCTGTTAAATCAAATATATCTTAAAATCGTGTTTTTATAAGTTTTCTGACTGTTATGCTTAATAACAGAACTGAATTTAGGTCAACTACTGCTTAAATAGTTGAAGATTAAAAATACAACATTGTAAAGGGCACTTAGGGAACTGCCACAGATAACATCATACAAGAGGATGAAAGACTAGAAACTTTCTTCCTAAGATCAAGAAAAAGAAGTTAGAATCCTTGTGCACTGTTAGTGCAAATGTCAAACCGTACAGCCACTTGGAAAACAGTTTGACACTTCCTCAAACATATGATCAGGAAATTCTAAGAGAAATGAAAATATCTTCCCACACAAAACTTACACATGAATGTTCATAGCAACATTATTCATAATAGCCAAAAAATGGAAACAACCCAAAAGCCCATCAGTGGATGCATGGATAAATAAAATATGATATGTAAATGAAGTGGAATATTATTATTATTTGGCCATAAGTAGGAATGAAAACCCAATACACATTTCAGCATGAATGAACTTTGAAAAAATTATGCTGAATTATAGAAGCCAGACATACATAGTGGGTGAATTAACTTATATGAAATAGACAAATTTATGGAGATGGAAAGTAGATTAGTGAATGTCTGGGGCTGGGATGGGTTGGGAGGAGTGGGAGGAAAGAAACATGATACAGCTCATTGGTACAGAGTTTCTTTTTGGGGTGATGAAACTGTTCTAAGATTTTGGTAATGTTTGCACATCTTTGTGTGTATATTAAAAACACTGAACCGTAAAGCTCAAGTAGGCATGTTGTGCAGTACTATATATGGATTATAGCTCAGCAAAGCTGTCAACTCAAGAAAAACAAAAATAAACACTATGTGTTCAAATTAGTAGTTTAACTATATTATGAAATGCATGACCTAGTTTCCCCTCTCTTCACCTGGCAGAATTAATATAATTTTCTATACTTTGAGATATAGGCACAGATAATAACTCCCTAGAGAGAACTGACAAATGAGATTTCATCAAATTATTAAAAAGTTTCTGCACAGCAAAGGGAACAACAAAGTGAAGAGACAGCCTACAGAATGGAAGAAACTCTTTGCCAGCTACTCTTCTAACAGAGGGTAGTATCCAGAATGTATGGAGAACTCCAAAAGCTCAACACTAAAACAACGAATAATCCAATCAATAAAAGGCCAAGTGAACTGAACAGACACTTCTCATAAGAAGTAGTGCATGGCCATTAAGTACATGAGAAAAATGTTCAACATCTTTAGCCATTATGGAAATGCAAATCAAAACTACACTGAGATTCTATTTTGCTCTGTCAGAATGACTGTTATCGAGAATTAAGAAAGAAAGAAATAGTTGCTAGCAAGAATGCAAGGGAAATGCTTCTACCTCATTGGTAGCAATATAAGGTAGTATAGCCATAGTGGAAATTGGTGTGAAAATTCTTCAAAAAACGAAAATAGAAGTACCATATGATCCAGCTATCCCAGTCCTTGGTATACATCAGAAAAAATTAAAGTCAGCATACTCTGGAGTTTTCCACCTACCTTGGTTTATTTTGGCATGAGTCATAATACCCAAAATATGGAACCAGCCTGAGTGCCTATTGACCATTGGATAGATAAAGAAATGTGCTATACACAATGGAGTATTATTCAGCCATAAAGAAAAACAAAATCATGTCATTTGCAAGAAAATTGATGGAGCTAGTGTTCTTCTTCTAGACAGAATAAGCCAGACTTGGAAAGATGAGTATCACGTTTTCTCACTTATGTGGCATCTAGGAGGAAAAACAAACAAACAAACAAACAAACAAACGAAAAACAACTAAGAAAAACAAAAGTGGAAGGGAGACTGCTGTGTTGAGGAAGAGGAAGGGGACAGGGAGGAGCTGAGGGCCCTGGGAGGAGCAGGGAGATGACTGGGAGGGTTATGGGTGGGCAAATAGGATTAAAGTACATTATATGCGTGTATATGCCACAGTGAAACCATTAGTCTGTATGATTAATAGCCCTAATAGAAATAAAATAATAAAGCAAAATTTCTTCCCCAGCTTCACAAAGAGGAGAATTAATATGTTTGTGAAGAGTGAAAGTTCCACCTAGCTACCCAGCCTTGAAGGGGTGAGGACCCTCGAATGGGCAGAACTTTGAGGTGCACAAGTTTGTCTCCAGTTTTTTTTTTTCTTCCCCCAGATGAATAGTTTAAAAAGTCTGCTTGTTTCTCCCAGGGGAAGGATAGCTTCGTCAGGGTTTTGCAGCTCAGCTATTAGCGGGTGTAATGACGGTCAACTTTCTCCATGGGAAAGCTCGGAGAGCTGCTGGATTTGGACAACAATGGACAGAGGAGAAGTCGGAAACTGCTGACAGAAAATGGATCTTGCCCGAAGGGCCTCCAAAGGGGACTCTGCATTTGGCTGGGGCCCACATCTGTGGGCTTTGCCTCTCTGAATGGAAACTAAGTACAGTAACTTGACACCAAGGTCTTCATCTGAGGCCTATTTTAATCACTGAAAAGTTAATAGGGTACCATACTATTATTCTCCTGTGCCCTTCCCTGAACAAAAGGCCTTTCCTATACCCTCTCCTTTGCCACATTTTGCAACTTGCTTAAAATTTCACCTTCAGTTTCCTAGAAGGGGTGGTAAACACTGATTTTTTTGCATTTGATCGTTTTAGGTTGTTTTTGGCTTCTGTGGTTTTACTGCCTGGATGCAGAAAATTCCTTTAGATTTGCTGGGCATAAAAGATGAACTATTCATTTGCTTTGATTTTGGACTCCCTCTTCTGACACAGCTCAGCACTGGTGCTGATGCATTATTTCAGCCAGAGCCTGAAATGAAAAGCATGGTTTTTTTCTCTGTTGAATGTTCCTTTTTATTACCTTTCCTTCAGCACCCCCGAGACTTTGAAACCCAGAGACTGGGGTTCTCATATTTCTCCCCTGTGTGCAGTGGCTCCCTGTATTGGCAAAGAGCTGGAGATAGCACTGTTATGGGTGACAGCACTATCATGGGTGAATGGGACCCACAGGGCTTAAGAGGAGGAAAATATGCATTTTATACAGATCTCTCCACACTGCAGGCATCGAGGCTAAGGTTTTGAGAAGTGTGTTATTCCTTTGAAACCCTGTGCAGTATTAATTTCAGCACAGTCACATTAGAAATTTCAGAGTCTTCTCTGTTGGTTAGTGGCAAGTGGTCCCACCTGGGCCACATAGTAGTTGTCACTGGGTCCTTGGTAGGAAGCTGAGGCTTGGAGGTCTGCTTCTAACGCTGTCTCCTTTGAGTGAAGGTCAGGAGGGGAAGCCTTTAGCCAGCTGGTCTGCAGCAGGGCTTTGTTAGGCTAGCTGCTCGGTCAGCTTATCTGCTGCAGGAGAATTCCTAAAAGAACCTCTGGCCTGCAGGCTTCTCCGGGCATCCTGGCACCAGGAACTGTGATGTATCCAGCTCCCGGCCAGCACACGCGGGCTGCCTCTCCTAATCCATGGTCCAGCTGGCCTTGAAGTTGTATTTGAAGTATTTTGGATTTAAAGACAAAGTTTGTTTTCTGTCTTAAAACAGCCACAAACTCTAAGAAAAAAAATTCATAAATTAATTCTAATGATAACACCCAAGTTCTTTGAAAAATGATTTCTGAGATTTCCCCACAACAGTAAGATTGAGTTGTATGAAAAAGAGATTTTTTTTTTGTGGACTTATGTACAGTTTGTGAGAATGTATGCTTACCAAGCCATCTGTTCTCAGGCCATTTAAAATTTTCTAACTTCAAGATCTGGGTTTCAAAAATGTTCTTTTTGGTTGTTCCCCTCTGACAGTAATTGATACTTACTTCCTACAAGAAAATGTTTGCAAGAGAAATGGATACTTAAAATAATTTACCCTGGGCCAGGGGAAAACATTTATTTTGAATCATAAAGTTAGAAGCATGGGCTTCAGAAAATTGGATGAATTTGAATTCATTTACCTGATCTGTCACTCATTAGCTGTGAGATGGAGAGAAGAGTATATTCCTTCCAATCTAAGATACCATGGATGGTAAAATACCCTATAATTTAGAGTTGCAATGAAAGAAAATGCTTCCAATTAGACTATGATAAGGTTAAGTTACTGTTGATTGTAAGACATCTCTTGATTTCAGAGCATCAAGATCCATAAAATGTTGAGAATGAGTTAATTATATGCAGTTTAGTTATCGTAGTACCTGGCCACTCCTCAGTACTCTGTGTGTGTGTGTGTTTGTGTGTGTGTGTGTGTGTGTATGTGTACTGAGAATTGAATCCAGGCTTTCACACTGAGATACATCTCCAGCCCTCTTTTAGTTTTTATATTTTGAGTCAAGGTCTCACTAAGTCCGTGAGTCACACAGGCTGCTCTTGAATTTGCTGTCCTCCTGCCTCAGGCTCTCAGCGTTGGGATTACAGGTGTGTACCATGGTGCCTAGCCCAGTGTAAGCTTTCACTAATAATGTTCATTTCAGAATTTTGAAAACATGAAGTTTTTCAGGCATCGGTTTAGATATTTATTGTCTATTAATTTTAGCAAGTTATTGTAGCACCAAACCAGACTTAAGATTTTCCATTTGCAAAGTGGGATATAGTCTCGTTGAAAGAATAACTGAAAACTGAAATGGATGGATAATGTGCTTAAAATTTTTATGTAAAAGTTCTAAGTAATAAAATTTATTCATTCATCTATTCAGTCACTGAGCCCTGGTTGGTACTAGACAGGTAGGAAGGTAATGAAAGTATTGTTCCTCTGGTGCTCAGGAACCTGAGGGGAAGAGAGAGAAGTCAACTCAATAGATGGTGGCCGGCATGATGACAGGAGTTAGCAAATCCCATAAGAGCAAGTTGTTGTTCTTAACAGTTGCAACAAGAGCAGCACAATTGACATTCCCTGCACCTACAACATTCCTGATAATGAATAGGTCTGCTACTTTGTCCTTCTCTCCTTCAGTTCAAGGTTTTCTTGAGCTCCCAGTTATATGTTAGGTTTAGGTATATTTTATTTGTTTATTTATAGGATATAATGTCTACATGTAGACAAAAGTTGGAGAAAAGAGGAAAATAACTTTATTAAGGCAAATGATACTGTGACTCAGAGTAAAAAGCTTCATCATCTAGTGTTATAGGATAATAGTGCTCAACATAGGAGAAAGAAACACAATTAATATGTCAATTTCCTTGGATAAATGAGGAGAAAAAAGATTTCCACCTGAAAGGTGGCAGGGTATTCCCAGACTTTTTAACAAACCAGAATCTTTTGTCAGCAATGCTGCAGCGAGCTCTTTAGATTAAGATATATACACACAACTGAATAAGAATACAGAGTAGCTGAATGTCAAAGGTTTATCTATTAAAAAACACATTGAAGTTTACAGTGGGCCACTGATTGCTTCCGATGAAATCTTATGGATTAAATAGCACACAGAAATTTACCTAATTATAATTCCATCCTATAAATGTGAATGTTAAAGTCATTGATATTAGGCAGATAATAGTGATGCTCATGCTTGTTAAAATGGCCAGCATTTATTGAGTGTGTGCTGTGGGTCAGACACTGGTCTAAGCTCTTCCCCTGTCTTAACTCATTTAATCCTCACAACCTTATGGAGACATTTTACAGAGGCGAAAATCTGAGTCCTGGAAATGGGCAGTACCTTGCCTGAGGACTTGCAGCTCGTAAGTGACTGAGCTGAGTTTTGAACTTAGTCTCCAGCACCCATTTTTTTTTTTTTTGTCTTTTTGAGACAGGGTCTTATTATGCAGTTCTAGCTGGCCTTGGACTCACTTTGTAGCCCAGGCTGGTCTCGAACTTGCAATGATCCTCCTGCCTCAGCCTCCCAAGTGCTGGGATTACAGGAGTGTGCCACCATGCCCAGCTATCGAATTTTTTTTTTAAACCAAATTTGTCCCTTAGACATCTGGGATTGCATTGACCTCTGTCCTTCAGCTCTGGTTCCTCCGACTGCGAATCTCTGGATTTGGGATAGCATTTCCACTTTTCTACAGTCTATCTCTCTTGCTCTCTCCCTCAAGCATGTCTGAGTTACCCTAGGGCACCAGTTGATGCCCACTAGCCTCCTACCTGTCCCCTGGGACTGCCATATTTT
>RJWT010017902.1:6031-19224 GCA_004365215.1 Cuniculus paca
TTCACAGAAAGATGAGTATGTAAAATTTATAAAGAACAAAATAATGCCAAAAACCCAGGCAAGCATAAATAACTAACACGGAAAAAATACAAACGACCTTTATCCACAGGAACGTCAACGGCTCACAGTAATCAGAGAAATACAAATTAAAATACTAATGTGATACCATTTTTTTCACCCAGACTGGCAAAGGTTAAAGGCTAGTAACAAAAAGAGCACCATACATAAAGACAGCAATCCAAAGACAAACCAGAAGTATTTATTACACACACACACACACACACACACACACACACACACAGAAAACTTCAGGAGTAAACAAGTTACTTTTGAGGTCCTCACTTAGATTTGGGTTTGGTCAAAGGGAATTCTGGTTATTGACAATACAGTTCTTGTGTAATAAAAAAAGGTAAAAGAATTTTAAAAGTAAAGGAAAACAAGTATTTTGTCTTACAGTATTGCTACTCATAGTGTGGTCCATAAATTCAGAATGAGTAGTCTAAAAATTGTGTATTTAGAAATTTTTACAGCAATCTGACAGAATATTTGACTATTCGATCTAATAAATCTTCAACTTACAATTTTGTCTTATTTCATTTTTCTAGTAAATTTTTTTCCTGTATTTTGCTAAAGTGTATCTCTGTAATGAGTTCTTTTTAAGTTTTCACAGTTTGAAAAGCACACCTCAAGATTTACAAGATTTGCTTGGCATAGTACAAAGCAAGTGGTAATTATGAATAAAACAAACTGAATGAGGCATGCCTTGTAATCTCACCACTGTGGGAGACTGAGGCAGGAGGACTGAAGGTTTAAATCCAGCCTGAGCAACCTGAGACCTTTTCTCAAATGAAAATTAAAAAAGGACTGGTGATATGGCTCAGTGGAAAGGCCCTGGGTTCATCCCCAATACCTCCAAACCAAACCAAACAAAAAATAAACTGGCAATTAGAAATTTGGGGTTATGATCCATTTACTTACCTAGCTAGAAGAATAGGATTGTAAGTGTTCAGTGTTCTCATCTAGGGGCTGATAAACTTTAAAGGGCTAAAAGTCACTATTTTGGGGTCTTGCAGGCCACAACACTTTGTCACACTCAACTTTTCTGCCATAGCACGAAAACAGCTGCAATAATACGTAAGCTAAAATTTACACTGTGTCCTAGTGAAAATTAGAAGAACCACTCAGATTCAGGCTGTGGACCACAACTGGCCAGTGTCTGGCCTAAGACTCAAAAGTCATGTGAAAACATGAGTGCTACAACACTGATTCATTAAAGTCAACATTTCTTTTCTTCTCTACAACCGTCTAATGTTCCTGTTGCTACTGAAACAGGAATGAAACCTGTGAATTTCAAGTTCTATGCCATCCTTTGAAGTCACAGCTATGACTGTAATAAAACGGTCCTATATTTTGCACACTTTATACATCCCTGGATTCCTCTACTAAATTTGTATAAAGGATCTGAGTTAGGCACCTATTTTAAAGACCGTGGAATGCTCTGATGGCTTCTCATACATATCTGTTAGCATATATTCACCAGTTACAGAGATGAAATTACTTCTAATGTATCTTAACTACAAGTTGCAATGGCTAACTCCCATTAACTTTTAACAAATTTTCAAAATCAGGATGCAGTCCATAGAAAGTACCATAGTGAATATTCCTATCACCTTCCCAAACTCCTGCCTAAACTAAATGTTACGGATTTTTTTATGCAAAGCAGAAAGGGCAAATTTTATGGTGAATTCCACATAGGCCTACAAATTAAGAGACAAGTGCCTGTGGCTGCAAAAAGAGAGCTAACATCTTATTTTCCTATACGTTCTATTTTCAATATAAAATTTCTCACTGCAAGAAAATATGCCAAATTTTCCCACATTAACTAACAGTATACTTGTTCCCTGGACCAATTAAAAGACCTATGAAGAGACCAAAGATTGAAAGGACAGGCAGAAGTCCATAGATCACCTAGGAAGACATGGACCCCTGATATCCCACAACAGAACAGAATGGAAAGGGCAAGATTTGCAAGCCAAAGAATACTAGTGACAAATCAGATCTATATAATGATCAAACTATACAATGACCAAACTACTTATTTTGTTGTGTATAATCTCATTAAAAAAGTATACTCAATTAAAAAAAGCTGACTTAAAAGGTACCAGTTTTCTCCAGATGAACAAACTTTTACCAATGAAATGGTTTGTGAACTGAAATGAGAAGGCCAAGGGACTAGGTAACACACTATTGGTGGTAACTGTCCCCTCTACTTACGTAACAACATTAAGTGCAAGCTCGGTAGAGTGACATCGCTCTAGTTTCTGTTTCAGAACAGCAACTTCTTCAGGTCTTGGTGGCTCATACTTTTTTACTAAGTTTCTCATGCCTGTGTAGGGAGATAAAAAAGGTCACACTGAATAATAAACATCCTGTTCTCACAGTAAAGGGAGCCAAATAACAATCTCGGATCTAATTACAGAAAACAACAAACACTTTTGACATCATTGTGCTTAGCAGGGTTTGTATCATTCTGGATTTAAATCCAAGAAGCAACATACATTACACTGAAGTAATTATGACTAGGTACTATCCCATATCATGCACAGCATAGAGATAGCATTTTTTTTTTTTTTGCAAACACTGACATGTTCACACTTTTTGCTCATCTTAAAAGCTTTTTTCTTCTGAGTTCAACTCCCAGTACCTTTGCACTGAGCTACTTAGTCCCACACAGCCTGAGACACAGTCTCACTAAGCTGTCCAGGCTGGCTCTGACTCTGCATTCGCTCACCTCGGCCTCCTGAGTGGCTAGGACACCACTACGCCAGCAAGTGTTTTAAAGAAATCCCTGCGTGACTCCGTGAACGTAACTTTATTCTCTGCTAACCAGACGCATAACATTCTACCCTACACACTGTGGCCAAGAGTGTACCTCTTGTGTACAACAGAAACTGCCATGTGCTATATGAGCACAGTGAAAAGGGGTGTTCAGTACAGTGAAAGCATGTCAGGGGTTCTTTGGTTCAACAAAATGCAGATTCTACACAAAAATGCTTCAGGTTAAAAGCTACTATATCGGTAACTTTATGATTACAAAAACACCTTTTAGCTGATCTTGTCATTCATTTACCACAAACCAAAGAGTATGAATCTCAGGAGTTTTAGGGGATGATGAACGACCTAGGCCTCATTAGCAGCCATGTGCTGGGTAACTATATTATGGGTAACTGTATTAATGACTTACGTCATAACGCAAATAAAGCAGTGTTCTCAGTGGAATTAATTCTTGAGACTTAACATCCTGTGACTTAACAATTACCTGTGTTCCAAAAAATTACGAATCTCTTAATACTGTCAAAACTCTGAATATGTTATCAAGAGCTATTATTATTTCATATTAAAAATAAGTGGAGCATATAAAAGCACTGAGAAATCAGTAATAAAACTGTATGCTTCCAATGAGTACAGTGAAATAAGTCCCTTATCTACCAAATGGTGTGTGGTCCTACTATCTATGGCCAAACTACAATTAGCTTTGACAGTGAACCCTCTAGTGGTGAAAACGAAGCCCTACAGTTCATGGCCCAACTCACTCCACTCGTGAGGGAAGGAAGCCCTTAGGAGCACCTGGAGCAGAGAACCGAGAAACAAACACTGTATGCTCTGAAACATCTTAACTTTTAAAAAAATAAACATAAAAATTACACTTCTAACTTCCACCCAAAGTCAAGTTCCGCAATATTTTAGTGGTTTATCTAATACTTGATTAAATTACAAGAAAAATAATAAGAACAAAAAGGTTTGGGAACAAACACAACTGACCCAATTCTAATAGCCCAGCAGCCACAAGCATTCATTCAGTTGCCGCGGTTAACAATTAACAAAGGCAACGGGGCTGCGTAACGCAGCCGCTCAGCTAGGAACTGATCCCATTTAGACTTTAAGACCCTTTCTCAACACCAGCACTATGGCATTTTGACCTGAATATTCTTTGTTGTAAAGGGTTTTACAGTTTTAGTTTCCTGAGGTTGCTATTATCACAAACTTATTTTAAAACAACCAAAATGCCTTGTCAGTTTTGGAACCCAGTTCCCAATCAGTTTCACTGGGTCAAACTCCAGGTGCTGGCAGGCCACACTGGAGAACCCATTCCTTGACTGTTTTAGCTTCTGGAGGCTGCCCGCACACTGGCTCATGGCTGTATCATTCCAACTTTCAAGGCGAGCATCTTCAAATCTTGCTGCTGTCCTAATACACTGTTCAGTATTGCACAGGGCTGTCCTTTGTACAGTGTGCAACAGTGTTCATCTCTCCACCAACAAAATGCTGGTAGCAACAACCACCCTTCTAAACTGTGACGGCCAAAAGCTGCTACCGACTGCAAAATCATGGTGTGAGACCATGCCTTTTGAGTTACCAACTAATGTGACAAGCAACTGACATGGATTAACTAGTTAAAACTGACATCTACAAAATAGAAGTTCCAAATTTAAATGTCATTTCTAAGTTTTGCCCTCAGATGTACTTCCATACCTACTGTATATCTGTGTATACTTTAAAAGGATTTTGGTATAACTCATTGAACTCTCAAATCTGATTTTCACTCTCACCTATGTGTGAAGACTACTTCCTTTTATGTGTTTTTTTTTGTTCTCAATTTATCTTTAATGCTTCTATGAAGTACAGATAGCCCTCAATAGGGCTGGGGATTTAGCTCAGTGGCCTAAGCACCTGCCAGATAGCCCTCATTTCACAACCTAACTCTTTACTATTTGGACTTATAGCCATCTGGTTTGTTAAATTGTACAGTCCCTTACATCCTGTTTATAAAGCCTCAGTATCTTTGCATGGTACACCTTGTTTATACAGTGCTGTAATTTCTGCTGATTGTACTGTACAGTACTGTACTTTTGTGTTATACATTATAGTACAGTACAGTATGTAAAAGGTAGGGTAAAAAAGTAAAGTCGTCAGGTCTGGAGGTTTCTTTGACCATTTCTTTGTTCTGAATGTTGTAATATACATATGATATACAAATCTTCATTTAGCAACCAATGCATTTACCGACTTAGTTGCCAGAATGGAACCCAGTCTTAACGAATGTCTAACATGAAAGTCTTTAAAAACCCAAAATTATCTCAAGTTAAATATCAAGATACTTTTTCAGAAAACAGCTTTGTATTCTGTTTTACTTACTTTTCATTATGTCTAGTAACTGTGACAAGCAAGTTCTATTTTCTCGCAGCATTAGACTCTCCGATAAGTAACTGATAAAGAGAGGAAAAAACCCTTAATCTCTTGAAGCATACAGCAATGAGAAACATGACATAGATTGTTTGCCTCAATGTTCATTTCAGAGGCAACTTAACAATTATTAAGACAGTATTACAGAACACTTAAAACTAAAAGTACAACCTTAAACTATGATGGCCTTAAGGATTTACTACAACTTTCTTAGCTACAAGTCATAACCTCTTACTTGCCCCTAACCATAAAGCTTGAAAGAAATACAGCCAAAACTTGTCATTCATAAGGATTCCTGCTCCCATTAGTGTCAAGGTCAAGTCAGCTGCTGCAGCACTTCCAGAGGCAGGGCGGGCGGGGGGGAGGGGTGGGGGACAACAAGAAAATCACCTCATACTTTATAAATCTATTACATCTCATCTGCATCAAGGCCAAAGGAAAGGCATTCCTTTTCCATCAATGGGATATAAAGCCCAATTCCCAGGTTTTTTTTTTCTTTTTCCAGAACTAGTAGTAATAGTGCAAAAATAAAATTTCTAGCTGAAGTTTTAAACACCCAAACTTGATCTCTAGTTGATAAAGCCTCAAGTGAACAGATTCTCAGAGCGTAAGAAATCTTTCAAACAAATACAAAAAAGTACTAATTTTCCTCTTGGGTAAAATAAAGTTACCAAAATGGAGAGCAATCCTTTACAAATTGTTGTATCTTTTAAACTATCCGGGGTATTTAAACTTGATTACAAGGTTTCAATGATTAAATGTGATATAACATCTTCATTGCCTATTATAGGAATTAATTTTGAAAATGGGAATCAATAACTTGACAATGGATTTCTGCTTGTAAGTAATTAAAAATAACTATATTTTTTCCTTTCCATTTCTCCTTAAAACTCCTCACACTTTTATTACTATTTTTTTTGATCTTCCTTTCCTTTCAATTTCTTAAATATAAGAGCAATACACTTGGTTCTAAGAGCTCTTTGAAAATTAAGTTACCTCAATCTCAATTCTGAATAAGATTTTTTCAATTTTGAGTTTTAAAATTTTCACAGGCATTTGAGAATGTCTAAAGAATCAAACTACCAGCTGAGAGACAGCTCCATACCCACAGTACAAAGAACCCAGAAAAACTGTATCTTAAAGTAATAATCTAAAGCACTGTTCAAAATATGACAAGACCCCCCCTTTTAGAGATCAACAATAAATGTATATTCAACTTTTATATATCTCAAAATATAGTTTGCCTGTAAATCAGTCTTAATGACTGGAGAGCATTTTCCTAAAAGAACAAAATGCTCAAATGACTACAGTGCCTGGAAATGGTGCACAAGCCGGCTTCATCTGCAGTAAGCCTAAGGAACCACAATTTCCATTTTGCCTATCCAGGATTATAACTGAACCTGTAAAATGAAGTAAGCTCTAATCTGGACCTTACGATGCTTCACTGTACTCTACCTACCTAAGATCTCACCAGAGGAGAATTTGCAATGCACAATGCATAAAAGCTTTAACAGATTAATGAAACTTGGCTGTATTAACTGTGGAAAACAGAGCTTTTTCTCTCCTACACAATGGAAGTTCTGCACTCAAATTCTATGGATAGCAAGTATTTATGCGGCTGTCTTTCCTAAGCAGGGCAGGGATTTGTATCTTGTTCATTCTCATGAGCCTAAAATGCAGCGCAGTACACAGCAATACATAGAAAGCATTAGATAAATAAAGCAGAAGTTGCTAATCTATTTATATACAGTTGGTGAGTTGTGTTTGTGGAGAAGATACACACCATAAATAAGCATAAATCACAGTCCTTTGTCTCAGATGCAAATGTGCTTTGAAATTTGTAATTTTTTATGTCTAGAAAAAGGACCTGGGATCTTACTTGAATTATTCCAGTGATGTCTCAAGCAGTATCCTGCAATTAGGAATATTCATTCTGCAAGGAAACTAATACCTCTATTAAATGTGGTAAAATTAAATCAATCTGTTCATATTTGCTGCCACCTTATCAATGAGTTTTTAAATTACAAAAGGTCATAAATAGAGCAATTAAACGTAAAAAGTAAAAAATGTGTCTAACCTGGGAAGCAACTTGAGTACAGCAAATATGTCTGCTTTATAATATCATCATCCCACTTCCATTAAATCACCCATGGTATTGTTATATCCATTTATGGGCATATTAAAAGGGTATATTTAATTAATCTATAAAATTGAATTACTCTATGCACAAGATATCACTCTAAGCATCAATGGATTTAATTTGTGTAAAGAGCCCAGTTCTCAGCGCACATTTACGTATTAGCCATTACTATTTATGGTTCAATTACAACTGATCTGAGGACATCCCCTCCAGCAGTAACCTTTCACAGATCTTCCTGAACTCCACCTCACATGTGCTCCACAGCAAGGAACAATAAAGCAATGCAAACACATTGTTGTATCACGGTGCTTACCAGCTGATGAACTTGTAAATCCGCCACATACTTACAGCTTTAGTCTTTCCAAGATCACCTGTTTCACCTCACGTTAGTCACAAATGTACTCCCTTAGCTCAATAATACTTTCCTTAATTTTTAAAGATTTCTCTAAAACCTGATTTCATGTCTTCATCACCAACCTTCCCAGGCACAAGGGACATACACAGGAATATATTCACAAATGAACCTTACTTAAAAAACCCAGACTCCATTAAGAAGTAAATTGAGTGACTGAATCTGACCTAAGGTGGAACACAAATTAATACCTTTCCATTGTAATTCCAGCCCTGGAGGCACTAGATAAAATGGCAGTCAGGGCAATTTGAGAAGGTGTGTATAAAAGATAAGCATCCGTCAACGCAATTCTATTAAGAAAGTCATCTGCTGTTTTCCTCAAAATCTCCGGATTCTCCAGCATGGGATAGCGGGTCTAGAAAAAAAGTTAGCAGATGTTAGGATTTCTGAGAGTTTAGTGGAGCATAAACAGTTCAAAAATATTTACATTAACCAGAACACGCTTAATACTGAATGCTTTAAAAAAAATTCCTTTCCTATACCCAACAAAAAAATACCTTATAATCTTAGTAGATTGTTTTGTAGAAAATAGCAAAATCATCATTACTGAATTCTGATTGGTTAATCTTGTCTTCTGACATTAATTTCTCTTTAATTCAGCAGCTTTCAAAACTATCTGAACACAAGCACAATAAAACAGATATGCTTTAGGCTAACACCCGCTGTGCCCGGCACAGTGCTAACCAACAGCATTTTCAGTCTTTTCTACCTGAGAAGGAAGGGAGGGGAGGTTCCAGGAGACACCGCTGGGCTTAAGGAGATCTTAGACCTCCCTGGCTATTCAGATGATTTAGAATTAAGGTGACATGTAGGACCCATGGCTCTACCTCATTTTGATATGAGATTCATACTGGTTTACTTTTGGGAAGTATATGGAAATGAATCTTGATACCTACCAGACTGCCCCAAATAAGTGAATTTTCAAAATATGCCTGTAAATATTGAAGATCACTTATTTTCTGGCAATTTTTCATGTCCTTTAAAAAGTCTTGCCTGTACTTTGGAACAAAACACCTTAGTCAACTGTGTAGTCACACTCAGACTTGTCATCATCCCAAGATATTCAGTCGCTTCACTCGGACCATAAATGTCCTTATTCTGGCACGTTCGCTTAGGTACTTCACGGCTGCTCTCCCTCCTCAGAATCTCTGGTCACTCAGTCCCCTAGGTACTGCCATGCACCAGTGTTCTCTTGTGCTCATTTCCTTCCTGAATTCATTCCCTGCTACAACAGGGAGTGGTTAAAGTTTAACGGTATTTGAGTCCAACCAACTTTTTACTTTGCAGCAACACCCAGATTGCTGAGTACTTCCAGAAGAAACTATGCAGCCAGAGGTTTCATAACATTACTGTCAATTCCCATTCACTGACCCTGGTGTGTTTCTAAATACTGCCTAGCAATGATGAGGTTTCCAAAGAAAATCTGTCCTTCCCTTTTTCACAGAGACAAACACTGTCCGCCTGTCTTAATGGCTTTGATGATGATTTTCAGAAAATTACAGTGGAGCTTAAGAATTCCTATCATTTAGTGAGGTCCTAGCCATAACTAAGTCCTAGTACAAAGCATCACCCACATATTCATGGTGATGCTGGTGCTCAAACCTATCCTACTACCAGTTTGTATAATAGCACAGTACATACACTTACATACAGTGCAGAATACATGATAATATACAGCTCTGTCAATGGTTTCTACTTCTTAATCATTAGACTATACTCCTGCTTATGAAGAGAAAAGTCAGTGGTAAAAGAGCCTAAGGCAGCTCCTTCAGGAGGTATCCAAGGCCTTGTTATTAGAGATGATGGTCACAGGCATGTTACTGCCCCTGAAGATGGGACAAGATGTGGAGGTGGACAGAAAATGATACTGATGAGTCCCCCCCAACACACACACAGGTCTAGTTTAGTATGTGTCTTAATTTTTAACAAGAAACTTTTAAAAAGTTAAATTTGAGCTAGCTGTGGTGGCACAAACCTATAATCCTAGCACTCTGGAGGCTGAGGTAAGAGGATCACAAATTGGAGCCCAGCCTGGGAAACACGGGGTGTTAAGAGAAACCATGCCTGAAAATTATAAAAGGGTTGAGGATATTCACTGCAAAGGTCCTGGGTTCAATCCACAGTAACACATACACATCATACCATACATTCTAGAGCCTAGATATGTAGTTGCCTGTATTAATCTATATTTACATATATGCTATGATAGGCACACAAATGACGAAATCCTCAAATGAGTCCCTCAGGATGTATCCGGTCATTAAGCAGCTTCATGACTACACTCACTTCCCTCCTTTCAGTCTATTCCCCCAGGCACCAATCTGGCAGACTAATTTCAACAAAATCACAAATGACCTTTCTGGCACTAAATCCAGCAACTATTATTATTCTATTCTCGCCACCTGAACTCTGAGCAGGAATATACAGTTGGGCTCACCTCCTAAAAATACTTCACTTCTCTATCAATTTCTGTCTCTGGATACTCTTCAGTCTTTAGACTTCTTCATTTTTCCTTTACCCTTTAAATGTTATTCTCAGCCAATCCACTCTACGCTCTCCTGAGCAAAGATAATTCAAGTGTATACCTCAAGCTCTGCATGTCCTATGGCCCTCCAGATGTAAACTTCCCTCTGGATGTCTTGCAAACCATCCTAATCCACTGTATCCCAAACCAAATCCATTCGCCCTTCTGTCATCAGTAACTCTCATGCGGTCAGTGCTGTATCATCTACAAGTATCCTCAAGTCAGAAAGTCAGGAATTCCTTCTGTCTGCAGCCTACAGGTGCAATCGAGCTTCAAGTTGTACTGATTCTATTCACTATCTGTAAAGCCCAAGAAGCATTCTGTCTTTGCCACTACACAGTCAAGCCCAACACCGTCTTTCCGCTTAGACTATTCTAAGAGTACTCTGGACTATTCTAACAGCATCGTTATTCCTTCATCTATTCTAAGTCATTTTTCATAATATTCAAGACATATACAGCTGTGCAACAAACAATCTGATGCAGACCGACACAGAAGGTCATCCACAGGACTTTTTCAAACTGTAAATCCAATCAAGTCTCTTAACGGCTTCTCTCCTCTAATAAAATCTTTGACGTTGCCTCAGTCTTCTTTCCACTCAGGCAGCAACACTGGGACACACTCTCCCTCCTGTGGCTCTAGGTCCTGTTCAGCTCTTAACATACCATGAACCCGGCCTCTGATGAGGAAGGCCTCTCCCTCAGGACACTCTTTCTTCACCTAACTTCCATTCTTAATTGAAATGGTGTTTTCTCAGAAATGTCTTCATCATTGAATCTGCTCTCTCTTTCTAAGCTAGTTTGCACTGTCCCTCTGTAATGCTTGGCACAGCAAGGGTATGGTGACTGTCTGAACTATTAGTCTGCAAGGTCTGCGAAAATCAAGTGCTCCTGTTGTGTTTCTGTTCATGTCTTCAAGCATACTGCTCAGCATACAGAAGTCACCGAAGTGTACTGCTCACGTGAAATGAATAAGCCACTTTCTGACTTTTCTTTCACTACTCGGACTATCCAACAACTTATTCTTTTTGTAAATATTTATACTTTTGATTCTTATATTCGTGCCTCATGTTCACGAACTCTTAAAAATATTGCCTAACAGGTCCAGATCCAACATAATACATGTCAGTTAAGAGTTACAGTAAGTCCTTAAAAGTACTCTCGAAATTCATGGTATTACTGGAGTCTGGGCCAGGAGCTGCAGATCATGAATCAGAAACTCTTCATTTAGTACCCAACAGTCTGAGTTCAAACTCTCCAAGTGACTCAGATGCACAGTAAAGTCTGACAACTATTACCCACAGAGCCAGTCAGATTCACAGTTTGCACACATTTGTAACAACTTAGGATAGTTACAGGTTTCAAAGTTTTGGATTCTTCTAAAGAACAATAGCATGGAACTCACACAGCAGTTTACTTCATGTCAATAAAGTTTACCTTTATATCAATGAGGAAGCCCTCAAATGGTCTATAAGGATTGTGGACAATAAGGTGAAAATTAAGTTGCTGTATAAGGAGTAGTTCATATTCCAAAATCTGTTCCAGTGCCTTCTCCTGTCCAAGGGGACTCTCTCGAAGGTTTCCGACAAATTGAGGACTGGACACATTGAATTCATCTACTTTGCAGGCCAGAAATGCACAAGTAAGCCTAGAGGAAAAGATAGGGGACTGTGGAAAGTTATGCATATACTTTGAAAAGTGTGTATTTTATTGCTGAAGGTACTTTTCAAAATTGCCTAATATTCATAAATGACACTAGATATTACATAATTTTTTTTAAAAGTTAATTCACCTTCCTATCTTTATCCATTAGGAAACAAAAGATAAACTATGATCTAGTATTGCCACAGTGTTCAACACTGACTCAATGGCAATTTGACATAGTTTGACCTAAAATCTGGAAAAAACACAAAGTAACTGAGGAATAAAAGTAGTTTGTATCATGAAATGCAGGTGAAGAGTTAAAAACAGAAGAGTACACACACATGTACTATATGCCTATGGAAGAAAAGCAGCTTCAAAGAACACTGTGGTTGGCCATTGGTGGAAGTCTCTGCAGCCAACTGAGCAGAGGATTACGGGCCCAGGGACAAACCTATGAAACAAGCCTGACTACCACATGCAGTTTACAGTGAAGAACTAGTAAGAAAGCTATTTAAGAGAGCTTTGGAGGTTGGCGTATAGAGTCTGTGTTTGACTGGTATGAACCAGAATGAAAGAGAAAAACAGGAACAATGTGATTGACAGCAAGTTCCCTGGTGAGTTCCACACTAATTTTATCTTTATCAATAAGCAGAGTGTTTAGAGGAGAGCAAAAAAAAATTCAACTGAAATGATTATGCACATACAGGAGCTGAACACTGAGCAGATATGTAAAGAAGTCACCACATACAATTCTCAGCCCAAGCAACTGTGAGAACAGAGGTGTCTCTAACAGAAAGCAGTATTTATGGACATAGCTGGGTGGAGAAAACAATTTGAATGTAGCCAAGTTTAAGTTCGGGCACCATCAGTATTACAGGAGTTAAATAGGAAATCTTAAATACTAAACAGAAAAGAATACAAGTGTAATTTGCCCTTGATTAGGAAGTCAATTCTCTTTCACACATAACACACACATTATCCACAGAGTAGAAAGATTTTCTTTAATGAAAACAATAAATTAGACAAACTTATACTCACATTATTATCCGGGGGTGGTATTCCATTACCGAATTATTAAGATAAAAACGCTTGAAATACATACAAGCTGTACCCTAAGGTTAAAAAAAATAAGTTATCAGGATCTATTTGCAAATGTTACATGTTAAATCCTGTAAAAGGAACTTATTCATGCAAAGGTTTCTTTGAAAAGGTCCTTCATACAAATACTAA
>RJWT010017903.1:0-19127 GCA_004365215.1 Cuniculus paca
GGAAACAAAGAGAAGCAGCTAAGGCCAAAGTCACATGATTAATCAGAGACAGCAGAGTTGGGCTCTGGTAGCCAGCAGAGAGCTAAAAAGGCAGCATTCCCACAAGGACAGATGAAGGGTTTTCATCACATCCAAACAAGGCCAGATTGATTCTCCACTTACACACTGATATTAAGAGCCTAAATCCAGAACATATGTAAGCACAAAGCACTGGCCACTTGACTATCACACAGCTGCATGCCAAGAGGAGGCCTGGCTTTGCCAACTCCTATTCTAGGCCTTCCCTGACTCACCAAAGAGGTATGGGGTAATTGAACTAAAGCCTGCCTCAATTCCCTGGGCTGTACAATGGTGGTGGGGTGGGGGGGACACCAGGGAATAAAGGGTCCTGGGAAAAGAAGAGTCTGGTCTGATTGGCGGAACTCTACCACTATGGGAGGTTAATTTACCTAGCACTACCCAATGAGGGGCTCAGCAAGACCTGTCTGTGGACAGCTGGAGTCAGGTTAGGCAGGTGAGGGACCTGTCTAGGTTCACACAGTTGCAAAGTCACAGGTGACATTCAAACTGCGTTCATGACATTGGGGAGAACAATGCTCTGTTTTGGAGTAGAAGGGCAGAATTAGCAG
Organism: Cuniculus paca; assembly: GCA_004365215.1. Lineage (NCBI taxonomy): Eukaryota > Metazoa > Chordata > Mammalia > Rodentia > Cuniculidae > Cuniculus > Cuniculus paca. The sequence continues at coordinate 630 of RJWT010017903.1, forward strand.
ACCCCCATTTACACATGGCACAGTGATTTGTCCAGGGGCTTCAGGGTTCTAAGCTCATCTCTGCAACCTTTTAGAGCTTGACCTGAGGCAAGTTATCTAATATCGCTGACCTCCATTGCCTTCCTGTGCTCTTCTTTTAGATTAATTTGCTACAATTCCACTCTAACCACATCTTAGCTTATAATTTTTTGTTGTATTGTTTTAGTGGTAGCCTTAGGGTTTATAGTACAAGTTGTGCATCCCTAATCCAAAAACCGAAAATACAAGATGCATGAAAAGCTCAAACAGTTTCAGGCTTCAGAGCACTTCAACATTTCATCAGTAAAGTCTATGCAAATATGCCAAAGACCCAGTAAACTTCAAAATTGGAAACACTTTTGGTGAAATCCCAAGCTTTTCAGATAAGGGAAATTCGACCTAGGTAAATCTTTAACTTATCCCAGTATATTTTCCTATAATGTTATATGACTTCTTGTATAGTGTGAGGACTTTACAATGGTATATTTTCTTTTCTTTCCTCTTGGCTTTTGTACTAATGTCACCCATTTTACTTCTATAAATGTTATAAACATCACACTACTTGGTTATTATTTTTGTTTAAACAGTTTTTAAAGAGACTTACATACTGAGAAAAATCTTATATATTTACCCATAAAGTTACTATTTTGGTGATTTTTATTCTTTTGTATAAATCAATATTTATATATAGTATCATTTTCCTTATCTCTGAAATTTTCCTTTAGTATTTCCTATACAGTAGTAAAATTGTGTTGGTGATGAATCCTTTCAACTTCTGCAAGTCTGGCTGTGTCTTTATTTTACTTTTATTTTTGAAACATAATTTTGCTGGATATAGAATTTTAGGTTAATTTTTCCCTTTCATTGCTTTAAAGATGCCATTTCAATGTGTCCCCCGACACTCACCTTTTGAACAATACAGTTTCTGTATTCCTTCCAAGAAAGATCTTTTGCACTTTTTAAAGAGAAATTTAAAGAATCAACCTCCAAAAGGAGAGCAAATTGAAACCTTTAAATAGATCAGGATACATGTAAATTCCACATAGGAAAAAGATAGTTTGCAGCAATGTAAATTTACTTAACAATTTTCATTAAATTCAAGGACCATGGGAGGCTTCCACTGATCTACTAGGAATCATTAGCAAAGACTTCTTACTAAAATTTTCTAATATGAAAGACAATGAAATCACTTCAAGGTAAGTTTGCTTGTGATTTATGTGTTCCACTATCTTCTAACTTGCCTTGCCCCTAGTCAGAAATCTGCTGTCACCCTTCTATTTGTTATTTTATATGAACCATTTCCTTTTCAATGTTTTTCAGCCAGGCTGATGAGGACAGGTACCATTCCCAGTCCTGTATAAGTACTGGGTGCTGTTCCCTCTGATTCTTCAGCTGACTCTTTCGATGTTCCTTGAATCATTTCCTCACACACATGCACTAATCTGTACTCAGTTGCATATTCAAGGCAGATCTGTTGCAGATCTGAGTTCTCCCTCTGTCCAGTACTCTCCCCTGTGAACCCTACACAGTTGGTCTCCTTAGACTCTCAGCTGCATATCTTCAACTCAGGGAGTTTATCATGCTATGCCTTGGTTTCCTCTCTTGAGGCACAGCCTGGAAACTCAGCATAGCAAACTGGGGCACTCATAGGGCTTATATGGTTTACTTCTTCTCTATCAAAGATCACTGTCCTTCACTGGCTGCTATCCAGTGCTTGAAAACCATTTAGTGCATATATATTGACTTCTTTGATCACACAGGTACATCTGTGACCTGTTAAGCCAATTTGGCCAGAAGTCCCCAGTGCTCATGTGACTGAAATCTCAGCCCCTCCCAATTCCATGCACAATGAACAGTGCCTCCTCACACTACTTGGCCCTTAAGACAGGGCACATATGCCTGGCACACTCTTTCACACATAGAAAGAATTTATCAGTACTTCACAATGATTCTTAACCAGCAGTCATTAAGGCTATTTGCTTGTGTGAACATGAATTATGACAGCTCCAACCAGAATGGTGTACTATATCAGATTTTTGAGAAGAAATTCTTTCTCATATGAAACCTCATTTACCTTAGGCTGTAGATACAAAAAGTGACTGACTGTGCTGTAATGGTGGAGATAGTTAGAAAAATTACAACCTGGAAGCAAAAGAGTGAAAAGATTAAAATATTTAATTCTGAAGTTTCACTTCTATTTTTGCTCTGCATTTACCTACTTCACTGCTAAGAATGCTCTCTAAGTAACAAAATATAACCTTTCAAACATTCAGCCTATCAGGCAAAGAAAGCAAGAACTGCCAAAAGTCCTGTAAAATCAGCCAATCTGTGACTTTTTCATGATTTCCTAACACAGGGTGATGTTATTAAAATCAGTCACTGAGTATTATGGAAACATCAATTTGTGGTGAGAAAGAATCTCAGAATCCAAAGGTTTCCATGGAGAAGCTCAAGAACAACAGTGCTGGGATCATGAACTCTCCCCTAGACCGAACTAGGAGGGCTGTTGTATTGCTCATCCCTCCCAAGATCCAAGATAAGCCAAGCAGGTAGAAATAAATGCTCATTTTTTTTCAGTGCTTAGGAGACAAAGGCCTTATTCTTTTTAATTTTCAATTAAAAAAATCCTAAGATTCTGGCCTCAGAAGAAGCCACCCCAAGGCCTCAGCTAGAAAATGTGTTCCATGGACACTCTAGCTTCTTTCCACCACCACAGATACCCTCCGCTGACCTCTGCTCTCTACTATATATAGCAAGACCCTTTCCCTTTGATCAGTACTTTTGGGCTGTGTTTTGGAAACAGCGGGCTGTGACACACTAGCAGGTCATGAAATCAGGTTAATGCACTAGGACTAGCTTTTCTTAAAGTGACATAAAATACAAAGAAAAGAAAATTAGAGCACATCACAATAGTGAGGGTAATATTTTCTCATGAAATTTCTTTTTTTCAACTTTAAGCATGTATGTATGTTTGCAAACACTGGGTTGTGATGAAAAGTATGCCTTTTACTTTGGGTTATGATCAAAAGAATTTGAAAACCACTGGTCCAGAAACTATTAAGCATTCTGTGTTTAACTGCTGGTGGGAGTGGAAATTAATACAACCTTTGCTTACAATGCCAATGCCAAGAAAACATTCAAAGGTACACAAAAATCTAACAAATGAAACAAAAAGTTTGGTGGTACAATGCATTCTATAGAATCATTTATAGAAATGAAAAAATTATATAACCTGAGGAATTGGTTCAATGAATTATAGTACACCTACATGATAAATGATACTAGTCATTAAAATTTGCTGCACAGAAGTGATCTGAAGGGTTATTCCTATCAAATCTTAGGTGCGAATGGGAAATTAAAAAATTTTAAACTCATACACAATACAGAGAAAGAATATGGTGCAAAAATTCAGACATCTCTGAGAAGTATAACTGTAGCACATTATTGCTTTCTTCTTCTTCTGTATTTTCAAAACTTTCTGCAACACATTACTTTTGTATTGGTAAAAATAATACAATAAATGCAACTTAAAATCTGCTTTACTCAGAGGGAAAAAAAACTGTTTTCCCCAATGAGGCTCATGTTAGGCAATGCAACAAATAAAGTTAGCAATTCAGAGAGCCAAGATTTCACAAGGTAGGGTGGTCACAGTGGAGAGGCAAACATAAGGTGACAGATATGTTCACACCTTGGTAAACTGTACACCATTTCTCATCCTCCCCTCTTCTAAAGTCTCCAGCTCCTAAATTAGACACAGGACATCAAAATCTGCCCCAAGAAATAAGTTGTCAACACGGGAACCCTTGCTCTGAATATAAGTAGCCAAAGTAATGACAGTCATATTCTTAAAATAAAGTGTTTGGGGTTTAAAAAATAATAATAATAAAGCAAGAAAAGACCAAAACAGACAAGTTTTGTGGATTAGTCACAAGTTCTAGGGATAAGGGGGAAAACTGATACATAGGGCATTCATTCATTCATTCATTCCATCATTCAATCCCTCTGTCTTTCAGAGGATCTATTAGCCCATCCGCTGGTTATCACTCAGTCTTCAGTTGCTTACTGAATACCACCACTATCATCAGCCTTAGGCTGTCATGGTGAGGACTAGTCCCTGACCTCACAGCCTCAGTTTTCTCATTTGTAAAATAACAGTCAGCAAGCATCACTGATATCATAAGTGCCTACCACATGCCCAGCCCCATACAAAAGTTTTGTTTCTGTGAACACAGTCGGTGCCTTGTGTTCCAGGGCTTGTGGACAGACACAAGTGCCGGCCACAGACAGCTGGATGGACAGGGTGTGTCCCTTCTTCCAGGTCTACTGCATCTCTCTTAACAGTGCTTTCTTCCTCAGCACCCTCACTTGGACTCTGCCCCTGCCTATCTTGCATTCTTGAACAAGCCACATCCCTATCTTCATTCTGTGTGCAGGTGTCCCCTGCTTGTGATATTGTGATTTAATAAGAAACAATCATTTGGTCTTCATCTATTATCCTGGCACAGAGCTCCTAATATATTACAATAAATATATATTTGTTATCTGCCCCCAGTTCCGGATATAGAACTCCAAAAAAGCCTGTCATTACCTACATGGTAGGAGTGGGAGGAGCACCTTTTGTTCTGATAGTTGGTCTTTGGCCCTGATTCCTGACCGAGAGTTCTTAAGTCCTTTGGAATTTCCTGGGTGTTAGGAGGTCTTTTGTCCTAATGAGGCGACTTTTAGTGGGCTCCTGGACAGTTTCAGGAGGGGGACTGCTCATCTCAGAGATCAAGCCACAGTAAAAAGCTTGGAATACTCTTCCATAATTCCCATCCTCTAGGAAGGGAGAGAGGTTGCATATTGAATTAATGATGAGCCATGCCCATGTGACAAAGCCTCCACAAAAACCACTAAAATATGTGGTCAGAGAATTTGGTGAACACACCTACCTTCTAAGAGAGTGGTGCACTCCAGTTCCACAGAGAGAGAAACCGCTGTGTTCAGGACCCTTCTCTAGACCTCAGCCTACGCATCTCTTAATCTGACTGCTCATCTGTATCCTCTGTCATGTCTCTTATAACAACAGGTGAATGTGTTTCTCTGAGTACTGTGAGCTGTTGTAGCAAATTATTGAACCATTTCCTGTTGCTGCTATAAACTGCTCAAGGCTGGATATTTTAAAATGAAAAGAGGTTTATTTAGCTCACAGTTTTGGAGGTTGAATGTCAAAAATTAGGTGACCCTACTATTTGGCCTTTTGTGAGGGCCCTCTGGCTACGTTACAATATGGCGAGTGACATCACACAACAGAAACCTGGTCAACACCGGTGAGTGGTGCATGTAGAAAAGGGGTCGTGTGCCAAGAAAGAAAAGCAAGAGAGTTCAGGAAACCTAACTTGCTTTATAATAACCTGCTATCACACTAAAGTATCATCCAGTCCTGCAAGAACTTTCCCATCGCAAGAGAGCTAACACTGTCTCTCAAGAAAAACATTAATTTATTCATGGAAGTGGATCCTTCACGATCCCTAATGTCTCTTGATGGCCCCATAGCCTTAATGTCATCACATCGGGGAATCAACTCTTGACATGAGCTTTGGGGAGAACAGATCATAGAAGAGAGGATGAGTCCAGGCATCCATCAAGGAGACTCAGTCGGAACTGGTTCAGTGCCTCAGCAGTATCTGATTCTTCCCTGTGAGGGCTGCTTCCATCTGAGCTGTCACTTCAGGTCTCACCTCTCATCTGCTAACCTAACCTTGCTCTAACCCAGAATCCCTGGGTTCTGGTCCCAGCTGCTACCTGCCTATTTTGAAGGCACAGCCGGAATTTGGAACTGCAGGTTCTAGGGCCACCTGATACATCAGATCACTAAGGAAGATCACAATGAGCCATTGCCCTGGCTGCCTTGAAACCCCACAGGGCTCCTGACCCCGCTGTACCCAGCGCCAGTGGTCATTTTATTCTCCTGTTTCTTCCCTTCCCATGTGAACTTCCAAACTATGTCGTACAGGAAAAAGTCAACATGTCTACCACCACCCCATCATCATCACTGTGGACTTAGCCACCTTAGGTCATGCTGGCTTCTGGATAAGCCAATACCAGTGTCCACGTGGGAGAAACCCTCAGCTGTGACAGCACCTCTGTCCCTCGCCCATCCACAGGTCCCTAACTCAGATGCAGAGAGCAGGATGTTGAGCTTTCCAGAAATTCTTCCTTCTTTAATTTTCTTCAGCTACCTCTGACTTACTCTTGACCTGTTCTCTATTGCGGCTAAACCTCTTTCTCTTCCTTTCTTAGATCCAGAGCTATTGTTTTCAGGTAATTTCAGCTCAAGGTGTTTATTTTCTCCCATCCCTGGAGATTTTTCTTATATCTGAATATCCTGTTACTTGTTTTTTCAAAGAAACTTACGCATGCAAAACATGTTACAGTGAACTGTGCTACAGCAAAAGGCAGAGGCTCCCACTATCTAACCAGATAACTGACAGCGTTAAACTTGGGCAAACCAAAAAGACGGAGGCAGTTACTTGCTTAACTAGCAAGGACTTGGATGAAAAGAAACTAATTGCTCTGAGCAGCTACTATAAGCAAAGGGCTAATGCGTTTTTCATTTAGCTTGGGCCTTACAATATGACTCTCTATGAAAGCAAACATTAAGGGCTGAGGGTTTAGCTCAATGGCATAAACGCCTGCCTGCCAAGAGTGATGTCATGAGTCCAATCCCAGTAGCAAAAAAAGAAAGAAAGAACCTCATACCCTGTTTGTAAATGGGGGAAATTGAGGCTCAGCTGAGGTTACACACTTAAGTCAAGGTCCCATATATGTTAGAGCAGAGCTGAAATACAAATCTAGACCCTGCTAGTCCTAAATAGTGTGGTTTTTATTATAAATAATGTGCCTTTTAGTATCTTAAGCAAGCATTACATTTTAACCTATGCAACAGTATCATTACCCGTGCCCTGGGCTGTGACTACAATATAACTCTCAGAGAAAACCAGATATAGTCATTTTAGAAAGAAATTACATAATTCTCCACTGACCTCTCCCTCTCCCTGTCTCTCTGTCTCTTTCTCTCTCTCTGTCTCTCACACACACACACACACTCACTTGCACATACCCTTATCCATCTCCCAAGGCTGGAAATGGGCAGAAAATAAGAAACAAATCATCAATAAGAAAAGAATCATGCATCTTTCCTTGCAGAGGTTGGATGAGAGCTTTCTGTGACGCTTGTGTGTGATTTAACGTCACCTGACAGACGCAGCACCCTGCTACAGGACAGCCTTCGTCTGCCAGACCGAGAGGCACATCTGGCAGCTCTTGCTTCTCACGGTCCCCTCAGGTCTGCTTAGAGAGGGAGCCTGAGAAGCTTTGCGTGCTCGGTAAGTGTCACAGCTCAGAAGAAGCATGTCTTAAGAAAATCTGACATACAAAAGCTCAGAGTGGCCCAGAAGAAATATTAGGAAATAAAGATTTTTGTGGCAAAATTATTCCTCATACCTAAACATGTCTATTTATCAAGTGACGCCTCCAGTTATTTATTTACATGCTACATCCATCCACTCAAGTAGCAGGCAAAGAAAGAGGAAGTACTGGGGCACACCATCATGGTAAGGTTGGTGAGAAACAGAATTTCTGAAGCTAACAAAGTCAGCGAGAGGATAGGCTTCAATTTACAAAAGTTTATTTTGCATGACAAGACCAAATAAGACTTTTTGGTGAAAACACATTAGAATTACATTAAAAACAGCAGCTTTCCCTGGATGAAGGATGTCCAAGGTGCTGATCTAACCTGAACTCCACTTACACAGGACAGGATCTCTGCGCACTCCGCAGACGGCGAGCTGTCATTCCATCCATTCACGTATTCAACAAAGAGTAGCGAGCTCTCACTTTGTGCAAGGCTGGGTTCTAGGTGCTCCAGAAACATTAATTAAAAAACAAAGACAGCCAGGTGGGGCAGCACACGCTTATAATCTCAGCACTCAGGAGGCTGAGGTGGGAGGATCACAAAGTTCAAGGCCAGCCTGGGTAGCTTCACAAGACCCTATCTCAAAATTAAAAAAAAAAAATGACTGGGGATGTAGTGCAGTGTGAAGGCCTGGATTCAACTCCTTGTACCTCAAAAAAACAAAAGCAAAAAAGTAGGGAGAAATCTCTACTCTGTTGAGTTGTTTTGAGGTATTAAAGAGTTATTATATATGAAGTTTTAGGACAGTGCCTGGTGGACGGTAAATACCTGAATATGGGTCAGCTCTTATCTTAATCTTAGCCCTAAGGCACAGAAAAATTGCCCTAGAGAGTAACTGCATCCAGTCGAAAGACAGAGATGTAGATGGTTCTGTGGCCCCTCTGGTCTGGAACCCAGCCTGGATGGCTTGAGCTGCCCATTTGGCCAAGAATAAGTAAACAAGAGACCCAAAACAATCCTCTGGGTTGAAACACTACAAAAATCAAACGAGTGCAAACATAAATTTTTTAAAAAAGTTGTAAGCCGTTTTCTACACTAGGACATTCATTTATTTTTGTAACAAGTTCCACCAGATAATTCCAAAGAGAGTATCAGCTACCGACTTTCCTGGCCAGCTCTGCCTGAGTGGGTAGCTCCAGCTACCAACTTTGAATTCCTCCACGAATAAAACCTTGGCTTGAGAGACCATCGACATGGTTTAAATACAAAGTCTCGATCGACTGTTTGGCCAAGTGTGATGTCAGTACACCAACCAAAGCAACCTGCGCAGACAGCCAGGCACTACTACACACAAAGATGTCCAACTAAGGCACCCGCAACTTCTGTGCTCACAGGAGTGACGGACTTGAACCAAAACACACAAACCAAGAGCAATATGCAGTGATAAGAGTGGTCCTGGCTGCTGTGCCCACTTATTAAGGGGGCTTCTTCTTCCAGAAGAGGAATGGAAGAGATGAAAGCCTGAGCCGTGTCTCCGTGAAGGAAGGCAAGGGTGTGAGGGGTGAATGCTGGAGGCAGGCTGGAGAAGGTACCCACAGGAAGGGCCCTGGCAGGATGGAACATGGAGCCCAGTGATGCAGGACAGGAAAGGACAGAGGTGGGGAGGTTGGCATGGGCCAGGCAAGGGGAAGGTCTCCAAGACCATATGAAAGAGCTTGAGTCTCGCCTAGCGCAGAAGATGCTGGAGGGCCCAGGGGGGTCCCAGTGAGAATTCATATTTTATTTCAGGGGGCTGGGAGTTGTGGACTTGAAGAGGGATAGTGGGGAAGTGACAGTAGGAGGGTGTAGGTGAGATAAGAGGGAAGGGAGTTAAAACCAACAGAATGTGGAAATTGGTGGGATGGGGAAATAGGAAGCTTGAGGAGTCTAGGAGGTGATGACTATAAAAATAATATTTGCTGAGCATAGAATACACTCCTCTAAGCAGTCCAAATATTTACTCATTTAACCCTAATAACACTGTAAGTCAGGTATTATTCCTATTTTTTAGATGGGGAAATAGAGACACATAATGTCAGCAGCTTTCCCAATGCTGCACAATTAGCAAATGGAATCAAGATTCAGGTCCCCAGGTAGAGTCCCTGAGGGCCTGCTATGCACCACATTGGAGTGTTTAGGATGCACCAGGCCCTGTCTTGAGCACATTCTAGGTGCTAACTTATGTAATCCCCCAGCCACTCTCTGAAGTAGTTCCTGACAGCTCATTCTGTTTCCAATGAGAGAACTCACATCCAGAGAACCGAAGTAATTGTCACAAGGCTGGTGAGTGGAGGCACTAGATTCTAACCCAGGGCAGCCCAGCAACTCTCCACCCCTCAGAGCCTTGACTCCTGTTGTTTCCTGTGTGAAACTCTCAGGATTGGCTGTGGGCTGGATTCAGAGACGAGAAAGATGAGTAGCCTCAGGAGACCACAAAGGAGTGGAGTCAGGCTGCTAAGTTTGCAGGGCCTGCGAAGCGGGCAGAGCTGACTGAGATGTGAAAATAGCAAATCCTGGAGACTGAGAAGAGGCCCAACACCAGGATCTGAGCAGCCCACCTGTAAGGGGTGTCTCAGAAAGTCAAGCTCAGAAGAAGGTGACCAATCAGGCACGGAGCCACCGCAAGGAGGAACTCTGCTGTCACAGTCGGTAGATGAGAACATGGAAAGCACCAAGCAAGCAGGCATTGCCCAGCCCTGAGCAGTGGAGGGTCTCATTGCTTCCAGGCCAAACAGACTCCAGGAGACCCCAGTTCTGCTATGGTTTGAATGTGATTTGTTGTCTTGGAACTCATGCAGGAGTTTAACTCCCAAAGTTTCTTATATTATGGGGTGAAGAGGGTAGAAATTAAATCCTTGTAGGGTTTAGAGGTGGGGTCCTTGGGAAGTGATTCGCTTAGATTTGGCCATTACATCGAAGACCCCCCTGATCAAGTCCTGGCTTTATAAGGAGGAGAAAGATGACACAGACACAGAGATACACATTCCCCCCCCCCGTGATGCTATGCTACCAAATGAGACCCTCCAAAGTATCTGTGATGTGCTGTTTGCACTTCCAACCTCCAAAACTATAAACTAAAGAAACCCCTTTCTTTGTAAAGTAGTCTGCCTCAGGTATTTCACTATAATAATGAAAAAGGGAACAATATAGGTTCCATCCCTTCCTTGGCTGAGGACAAGAGAATGTGAATGGGATGAGGTGGGAGTGGGTGGGCTCAAGAAGGGCCAGCAGGTAGAGGCAGAGCGGAAAAGACGCAAATAGGGACACTTTGTTGAACAAGGTCTGCTGGTCAACCCACCACTGTCAACCCAGCCAGGCCTCATGAGCTGCATTTGGCAGGGCCACATCTGACTCAGCCACTAGCGGGTGTGCAGGGCCTAGCGACAGGCTGCCAGATTCGACACACAGAAACTGAGGTTGCCTGGTGAAATTTGAATTGCAGGTAAATAATGCATAAATTTCAGCTTAAATATTCTATACTTAGACTAACATACGGATGCATGGGTTATCTGCAATTCTAATTTAACTGGCGCCTGTATACTCAACTAGCAAGGCCTGGTGTAGCTGCTGGATATTTATCAACACTGCACTGACAAAAATTGCCCTGCCTCACTTCTGTTGCTTGCCTTCTTACTGTGAACTCTGACTGCTCATGTCTTTGTCAAGGCAACAGAAGAACAAGCAGGTTCTCCCTTGCATCTGACCCTGGCCGGAGGTCTGCTGTTCTAGTCCACCAACTCCAGACTCCCACACCTAAAGATGTGGACTGTGCTCTTGCTCGAGCAGGACTCCAAGAACTGAATGAAGACTGACACCTCGAGTTTTCCTGTGGCAGCATGTGCTCACAGGAGCCTGGGAGATGGAAGCCAGAACCAAGGTTTGACAACCTTCCTGGAGAAACAAAAGGAAAAAACAAGTGTGTGGGAGGAGACATAGCATACATTTTTGTTATTTTACAACTGATTTGATTAAGCCATTTCTTCACAAGCTGGAATAGAGGCAGGAGGGTCAATAAACTAGAAAGAAATAAGAAGGCCAGAATATATAGCAGAAAGCATCAACGTTGCTGTGGGCTTGTGGTTTATTATTATTATTATTATTATTATTATTATATTAGTAGTAGTAATTTGAGCGCAACGTAATATTTGTATTATTCGTGTGGCACAGTGTGATTTTTGATTCGTGTATGCACTAGGTAGTATGATCAGCTCTGGGTAATGATCACAGACTTCGTCTTGTTTTAAAACACAGGCGACCTCTTCTCCATCTTTCTTTCCCGCTCAAGTCAGGGCATCGCCTTCCTGGAGAGTCTTTGATTGTGAGATTTCAGCGGGGCGGGTCCATGCTGCAAAGAAGGGGTAGAGGGAAAGAAAGACTGGAAGGTGCAGCTGAGTTATGACAGGGACCCTGAGCTTGGGCAGGGATCACAGACGGTGCGAGCCGACGAAAGTTAAGAACATCACGAGGTCCCGGGGAGATGGATTAACTTCTGTTCCACTGCGTGGCATCAGGGTGGATGCAGCGTGCAAGGGCTCGGTGAACTTCGTGTTAATTTCAGTCAGTCACCTCTCACTTCTCCCCCGGAAACCTGTTAAACTGTTGAATTGTGATTCAACTGAAATTTTTTATTTTCTAATAGAATCAAGGAATATTATGCTTCAAGTTAAAAAAACAAAAACAGAGCTGAGACAAAGGAAATGTGTTGATTCCTATAAAGAAGCATGTACAAAAATTAATTTATAAGTGTGGAATGTATAGGGATTCTTGGCAGTGTGGCCTGGAAACTTCTGTGTTGCCGATTTATAAATAGTTGACTGAGAAGTGAAAGTTCAGGTACCTTTGCTTCTTCATAATGGTTACAAATCACACCGGGCAAAATTCAAACAATTACTTTTCCTGTGGCACACATGTAAAAAATTCTCAGATTTCATAATCAAACTACTTGGACCTCATTTAAATATTCATAATAATTAACAGTGCTGCTTCTTTTCTGTTACAAAGTTTTCAGGTCATACTTACTAGAAAGCTTGCTCAAAAGATCCTGTGGTTTTTGACTCTGGTTGTTCATTAGAAGAAATCTAAATATACCCACTCCCAATTCCTGAGACACACCTCAGTCCTGTTGAGTTAGAATTAATGGGTTTGGATGACAAAATCTGTATTTTATGAAAAGCACATCAGATGACTTTAATGTACATCCACCTGGTTTGAGAACTCCTGAAAAGCTGACCTTGTGTTTCAAGAATTATCTGCCTCAGATGAAGCAGAGCTAGGAGGGTAAAGAAAAAAGGAATATATGGGTACAGAGGGGCTCTGTCGACAGTGACAACCTCAGATGGCATTGGTGAAGTCAAAAGAAATGTCATGGGCTAGCATATAGGATGCCAGAGACTTTTGCTCCCTTAATAATACCAAAAATGGATAAAATAAAAATCTCTTGCCTGTAGAGTTATCAAGAAGCACAGATTGAACGAACCCTTAATAAGCTTAACTCCAGAGAGGGACAAGCACTTTTCAGTGGACTGGACATTGCACAGTGAAAGAACAGAGAGTTGGAAGATAGATCCATGGGAATTATCCAAATTGAAGCACAGAGGGGGGGAAAAGATAAGAAAGAAGAATGTATTCAATGATGTGTGTCCAATACAGTACAGTTTAACATTTGTATACTTAGAAACCAAAGAGGAAAGAAATAGGACAGAAAAAAATTAGTAAATGAAAAAATATTTCCAAATTTGATGAAAAATTTCTATTCCCAGATTTCAGATGCATAACAAATATCAAATGGTATAGATACAGAAAACCACTCCTAGACCAACATAACCAAACTTTGAAAGTCAAAGAGAAAGAAAATCTTAAAAGCAACTAGAGGTGAGAAAGTTACACACAGAGAAAAAGACAGAAAAATGATGTCTGTTCTCATGAGAACCAAGAAATTGAGACGGCGGTAGACTAACATCTTTAAAGTGCTCAAAGAAAAATACACTATTAACCCAGAATTCTCATTGGCAATTTCTTCAAAGAAAGACTGAAAGACAGAAAGAAGAGAAAGGAAAAGAAAAAAGAAAAATACTTTCTTTAAAAAAAAAAAGACGGTAGTCATTCCTAATTGATCTATAAAAAATGTTAAAAGTTAAAAAGAAATGTTGAAAGGAAAAAAAATATACATAATTAGAGACTTGGCTTACACAAAGAAATTAACAGAGTTGGAAACAGAACATAGAAGTAAAATAAAATTCACTTTTCCTTAGTTTTAATTGCTTTGAAGCACAGCTATTTAAAAGAAAAAGCAGTAGCAACATATTGTGTGTTTGTGGCACATTTAAAAGTAACAATATGCTATGTGATCATAATAGAATGAGAGGGAGGAATTGGGAAAACATTGTTCAAGGTCCTTACACTAGAAGGGAAGTAGTACCATCTCTGATTAATTAAGGCTGTACATTGTAAGTCCTGAGTTAATGATTAAGTTTTTTCTAAAAGTATAAATAATATGTCAATAAAAGTGATACAACAGAATAACAAACAATGTTCCATTCACCCAAGAGCAGGCAGAAAAGTGAAAAGCAGAAACAAACAGATGGGTAAACATAAAAATCAGTTACAGTGTGACAGACTTTAACCCAAACATATCAGTAATCGCTTTAAGTGTAATTAGTCTAAACTTACCAGTTAAAAGTCAGAGACTGTCAAATTGGATTTAAAAAAAAATGCAAGATCCAATTAAAAGCTTTTAATACGAAACTCACTTTAAAGTAGGTTAAAGTAAGTATGAAGAAATACATACCATGAAAACATTAAACAAAAGATTTTTGGAGTAGCTGTATTAATATGACAAAACAGATTTCAAGACAAGGAATTTTTTTTATTTTAAAGAGAATAAAACAGAACAAAAGAAAACAGAGTAGAACAAAACAAAGCAGATCAGAACAGAACAATGCAAGCAATATAGGACTTCAAAACAAGACAACAGGAAATCAATAATGGCTACCATCATGTCTCTTGTTTTCTTCGAAATATTTGTTTATACCTTCATGCACAATAAATTCAAACAAAACCGAATAGTATAACACCAACCAAAACAAAAGAATGAAAGCATTACCAGCTTTCAAACCAGACAGTAATGAATCACCAATGGCTACCATAATGTCTCCTATTTTCTTCAAGACAGCTGTCCATACCTTCTCATATATTGCAATCAAATAATTGAGAACCAACTAAAACCAATCAAATCAAAGAATAAAAGCATTATTGGATTTCAAAACATGATGATAAGAAATCAGCAATGGCTACCATAATGTCTCATTTTCTTTACAGTAGCTGTTCATACCATCACCTTTAATAAAATCAGTTCAATAAGGAATGTTTTTCAGGGGTTAAGAGAGAAATTACATAAGGACAGGATAGTCAATTCTCCAAAAAGGAATAATAGTCCTATAGGTATATGCACCTAATTGTTTTTAAAAACAACCTTCAAAATACTTGAAGCAAAAACTGGAAATACTGAAATGGGCAGCAGACAAACTCATAATTATAGTTGGAAATGTCAACTTTTTTCTCAGTCACTAGTGGAACAAATAAGCAGAAACTCAGTAAGGGTATACATAGGATCTGCAGAGTGTAATTGACCAACTTGGCCTCGTTTACCTTATAAAATTCTCCTTTTAACTACAGTAGAATACACATTCTTCAGAAGCATATATGGGGTAACATGCATGCACACACACCCCCACAATGATGCATAAATTTCAAAGACTGGAAGTCACAGAAAGGATGTTCTTGGAGCAGGACCATACTTCTAAATAACCCATTGGTCAAAGGGAAAGTCTCAAGAAAAATTTTAAAGTATTTTTAACTAAATGAAAACATATCAAAATCAGAGGAATGTAGCTCCATTACTTAGAGGGTATTTTTAATACTAAATGATTACATTAGCCAAGAAGGGAGACCTCAGTGCAGTCACCTAACTTCCCACCTTAAGGGACAGGGAGCAAAAGCACAAGTAAAATCAAAGCAAATGCAAGGAAATAGGCAACCATTAAGTAAATATTAATTAAATTTAAAACAGAAACACAACAGGGAGTCAATCACATAAAATATTAAATACCTAAAAAACTGATAAACTTCTATCTCTCTAATGAAAGAGCACAAAATATCAGCAAAGAATGATCTCACAGACATTAAGAGGATGACAAGAAATGCTGCAGTAATCAACACTATGGCCATAAATCTGACAACTAGATGAAATAAATAAAAGTCACTCAAGAATAAGTGCTTAATAAGTCAGAAAAGGAATGAGAATAGTCAAAACACTTCTGAAAAGAACAAAGTCGGAGAACTCACACTACCCATTTTCAAAACATTGTTATTCCAGTTTTTTGACGAATTCTGCTGTCAATATTCACCATCCATAACAAAAATGCTTCGCCAATCAAAAGTAGAAGACTGACTCTTCGATCTAATAAAGGCCATTTTAAAAACCCTACAGCAAACATGGAATAGTTATGGATGAAAAGTGAATGCTTTTCCCCTGGTAATAACAGGAACAGGAACATACTCTTGTCCACTCTCGCTACAGTATTCGGTATCGTAGAGGAAGTGTTAGCCAGTCCAATAAAGCAAGAAACATTTAAAAAGCATACAGTCTACTTACTCGTATGTAATACGTGCACTCAAGTTTAAATGTCACATGGTTTCTCTTATAGGAGAAACCCAAGTTATAAATAAAGAGCAAAATAAAAGATAACAGGAAGTAGGGAGATAGAACTTTCTCAAATGGGACAAGGATAGAGAAACAGGAAAGAGGAGAGAGAGGGTAGAAAGGGATGGAGAAAAGAATTGAAATGTGGCATTCACATGAGCAAAGAATGTAAAAATTATGTACTTCAGATATGTACTCATGAAAAAGACAAATGATGGAGAAAAGGGAGGTAGGTCTTTTTTTTTAAACATTACATGTGTATTTTAATAGCCCTTTTTTTTGCGGCACCGGAGATTGAACTCACGACCTTGCACTTGCCAGGCAGGTGCTTAGACCGCTGAGCTACATCCCCAGCCCTGGAGGTAGGTCTTTTGCAAAAGGGAAGAACGCCAAGAGATGGAGAGAGGGGGTGACACAGGAAGGGGATGAAAAAAAGGGAATTAAAATGTGTTGTGTACATGAACCAATGCTCTATGAGAAGTGTAATCATTATGTACTAGACCACAAACATGTGCAGTACTAATTAAAAAAATCCTAAAGAGTCTACAGAAGAACTACTAAGTCTAAAAAGTGAATTTAGTAGGAATACAGACTACAAAGTCAACGTACAAAAATTGATTATGCTACCAACAAGTGAGGGGAAATGTTCCTAGTGGAAGAATAGATAAGCAAATTGTGGTTATTCATTTAACATTCCTACTCAGTAATAAAAACAAATTAACAAACTATCAGCAACATTAATGATCACCAAGACATGTTGAAGGAAATAAACCATGTGAATACAGACAGTATGATTGCACTTACACGACAGAGCAAAACCAAACCCTGGAGTGGAACTCAGCAAGTTGCTTATCTCTGCTACAATGGTGAGGCTTTGAGGAACTTTCTTGGGTGATGGGAATGTTTTCTATTTGGTTGAAGTGTTTATCACACAAGTGTGTGTTTGTCGAAACTCACTGAACTATACACTAAAATCTATTCATTTTACTGTGTGCAAACTAAACCTCAAAAACATCCAGAAATATTAACAGTTTAAGTAACAGATACTGGATAGAAGTGATTTCATTTTTTTCCAGGGAGCTTGCACACATCTTTGGACTGTTACCTGACACTCAGTCTGTAAGATTCACCATGGGTGCTCCCTAGAACCCTCTCTTATTCCACTCCCCAGCCTTGTGAGTAATTAGAGCACAGGGCACCCCAACCCCTCCCAGGTGGGTACAAAGAGCTGGCAACCTACAAGTCAACAGCACACTAGATATGGCAAGGTCTCTCTGATGACCACTTATGGTCACTAACTCATCAATGTACAAAATTTTAAACACTGGTCAACCCTAATTTATTTAAACTTGATTGCTGGAATTGACACTGGGAAGCAGAATTACATATAGAAAGAAGGGCCCAAAGTTTAGATTTCTATTTCCAGTCCACCTGTCCTTGAGCCCTAAGTTTCTTCTCTTCAGAGTGCTAGGGTGATAATGACTGAGAGCCTGAAGCAACTCTGAATTTTTCCATGGGTATTTAAGGTATTGCTGCTGTTGTTTTATTCAGCACCCTACTTCTTTCCCCTACCCACACATACACACACACACCTTGACCTAATTTTAGTATCTGACTGTCATCTAGAACCTTTACCAGAAAGCAGATAATATTTTAACTGTTCAAGTCTGTTACTTTTGGCAATGAGCAAAACACTAGTTGAAAGGAGCAGTTTTGAAATTTCTTGACTTCTCTGTGGATTCCACTCATCTGTAGAATCAAAGCTGGGATCTCACATTTAATCTAAACATTAGGCGCTTTTCCTATCCACAGGTTGGGAAATGAGCCTTCTGCCTGCCTTTCCTTTAAGCCCTTGGTAATTGCAGAGAACCAACCCAAAGCCCTCTCACCTGCCTGCAAAGCCAGGGCCAGTGTTGTCACCAAGCGAGGCATCAGCCCAAGCTTCTGTGTTTGGTGCTCCAGGATCTTCACCCCTTCCTTAGCTTTGGGTCCAAATTGCCTCCAGCTAGAAGGAATCACAGATGCAATTTGCACCAAAGTATAGTAGGCAACAACTTCATTTCTACAGCCAAAAGCACCCACAGGCAGCCATTTCCCTTTGAAATACTTCAGCAGACAGCAACTTTGGTTTCCAAAACTGTGGTTGGGACAATAAGGAATCCTCAGATTCAAAAGAAAGACCATTAAAAAACTTTTAGCTCTTCCAGAAACTAACCTTCTCACCATGGAATATTTTTCAAGAAACATATGTATCTAATACAAAGTAATTTTTACTCCTTAACATTTGCATGACATTTTATAGTTCCAAGCGCCCTGTGATCATTAATTATTCAGCTTTACTAGG